>QEOT01007665.1:28259-43886 GCA_003123785.1 Pterocarya stenoptera
TATATATATATTTATATATATAGCTAGCTAGAAGAAAGAAGAAGACGACTTCTTCTTCTTCAAGCTAATTAATGAGGATATTTGACTAATTATGAGAAAGCTATATATTTGCAATCAACTAGTTGTGTGGAGTTTTTTTTATATGTATATATATTTGCTATATATATAATTAGTCTTACGTTACTTAATGCATCAATATTTCATTTACTAAGTCAATCATGTAATCGATTTTGACAGACTGAATAAATAAAAAACTAAAAAATTAATTTGCGTGGTCATCATGGTCTGCGCCGTGTAAGATCAAGTACTACTCCACCATAAAAAGAAAATAATTATAACTAGAAATAAGTGGGTAGAATATATACTCAGATCAATGGACTGATATTCATGACCAATTAGGAATCGAGGATATTATATGCATGTGGAGATCGCTATATATATATCCTTGATGATGACCATGCATGCAGCAGAATGTGCATGCATGCATGGGTCGGAAACTAACAAATTAAGTTAATTACTTCCTAGCTAGCTACCATGGTCAATCCCATGCTTGCCTGCCTGCCTAATATTAACGCCTGCCCGAATTAAACCACCAATATTCATGATGTTTAATTAATATGATCAATTCTTTAGTAAACTGGCCTGTCTTCAATCATTCTTATATTAAAAACGTGCATTGACATTATTACCTAGTATTACCTGCCACTAATTAAATATTTAGTAGCCCTTAAACCTATTATATATATGCTGTTAGATATCAGTCCTAGTTATACTAGATAGTCAAACAAGCTAGTTATATTTTGTAAGAAAGAGTCATATATATATATAACTATATTACATACTCTAATTATGCTGCGTTGATGTGCAATATTCTTATCAATCAATATATAAACCATTTTTTATTTTATTTTTTAGAATAACTAATTCAAGAATTAATAGGTAATATCATATTAACACGTATGAGTTAAAATTTGAACAAATTAATCAAGTTCGAACGTAAAATTGTAACTGTTCGAATGATATTCTGGGACGAATTTTAACTGTGACAAAAAAATTTGCTGTTCGAATGTGTTTGAGCGGTTTTCTTCAAATTCATCCCAAAAGATATATTTTGGGACGAAATGATAATTTTCATTTCAAAATATCTTTTAGGACAGTGTTGTTGGGACGAGCTCAGGACTAATTTTTTTCATCACAAAAAATATTTTGAGATGAAATGACTATAATTTGAGATATAAACTTTTGTCTCTAAAGAGCATTTCTATTGTAGTACTGAGTGTATAGCTAGTATATCTTGCTGTTCTACTAAAGCTTAATTCCAAGATATTGTTCAATATTATTGTGACCAAATTCATTCCGTGCATGGTTACGATCGTGTAAGTTATCATGACCATGAAATTAGATCGAGTTGATTTATAGGTAAGAACATGCATGCTTAACCATCTAAATTGTTGAATTGACTGGCCAGGCGATTATTCACACCATTTATAAAGTGCAACAATGTTCTGAAATTGCATGGTAGGTCGTTTACATGACCCCGGCCCTAATCTCCCCAGCCAATCCCAATAAAAAAAAGAAGTGGTAGGTTTACTTAAATATTTATATATTTTTAATGGTGATGATGATAATGATGATGATTAGTTCATGACTAGTGTGAAAGAGCCTAACTAGCTAGAGATCGATCATTAGATCGAGCCTAACTAGCTAGAATATCATAAAATAGATGTTTTGTTATAAATGATAATTATCATGATATATGATACTTGTAGTAATACTTGGAAGAATTTTGGAATATGTGTACGAAGGGATAGGAATTGATTAGGAATTAATAGGTAGCTAGGATGTAAACATTATATTTATCTAGCTAGGACCCGCTAGATGCATGTACCAAGATGGGACAACTTTCAACTTTGACGTGAATATTTAAATATTTCTCGATTCATTAGTTAATTAATAATTCTGATCTGCCAACTATGCATACGTCTTGATGTGTACCTGTCCAATATAGAATTACTAAAACCGAAGAAATTCCGCTTGACCCTCATGCATTTGCTGACAATCTATTCTTATAAGATATTCGCGGCAGATTATATTATATTATTTAATTTTACCAAGGCAAGCATATTAATTGGTATATTTTTATGCTTTTTTTTTTAATTCTTTTTTTTGTTTGGATCAATGTGCATTCAATTTTTTAATCACCACATGGACAATTAATTTGCACGGGAAGTGATCATCTATAATTAATTCATTAGCTAATGAGACAGGAACATCACCAGTAGGGTGAATCTTATTCCAGTTTGCAGTTATATAAATATATATATATTTTTATATATATTTTTATATATTAGGTGCGGCATGCGATCAACGTCCATGCATATTGTCAGTGTAGTTTGATGAGCTGCATGATCAAATAATTGAGATGGAAAAATGCAACCTTATCTTGATTATATAATTCATTGAGAAAAGGAAATCACCAATGATAATTGGTACCTACTGCTCGAAAAGTTTAAATTGATAGGAAAATATGTATTTTATCATTGAATTATGTTTCAACTGATCTCCCCTTTACTATTGCTAGAATTTTCCTAAATAGTTAGTATTGGATTTAACAAGTAAAAATTTAATTGAATGAGGTAAATAGTGGAGTCACAATTCAAAATCAAGATAAATACCGTGATGATTTAGAGTGATGGTTTTATTGTTAATTGTTGTTTGTTGGTTTTGTAAGGTCTTAGTTTGTTTGTGCGTCGTTTAGATTGATTTGAATAATGGTTTTCGTAACTGGTTCGGGATTTTTTGTTTATTGTAACTTCCAGGTGTTTAGCTGTAATTACGGTATTCCTCCTCCATAAGTGAGGGTTATCAATAAACTTAGAGTACTGCCCTTTTCTATATATATATATAAATCTATAAATTGTACTAAAAGCTTAATACGTTGGATTTAGATATCACTAGATAAAATTTATTATGACTAAACTCTAGAACCTAGACTATGAGAGATATAGATACATGAAAGAAATCCTATAACATTTACTGATCATGTGCATTTTAACTGATCTGCCCGAGAAATTCACTCCAACAATTATAATTAATGCGCCTAAGAGATGCACTTCAAGTGTCTATTTCTTTCACGCTCTAGTCCCTACAGTTTGGTCAAGAACTCTAGAGAATCTCTGTCCATATATACACATAACATTAACAATCAAGATCAAGAGATGACAAAATTAGCCCAATTCTTGTGGGTGAACGGGTTCAGAGTTAATGTGGCATCCCAATAACTTCAAAGACCATGTTTTTTACAGGAGTACTTTTCTAAAGCAATCTGGCATCATTTATCTCTTTATTTGGTTGTTCCCAATTATCCTCTCATGGTTAGCTGGAAGTCTTTAGTACTTATCTCGATCTCATCTTGGTGGTTCTATTTCAAAGGATATGATCAGATTAGTCTTCTAGCTAGGCTCCTTAATTCCTTCCTTGGTGCTTTGGGAACTTTCTGCTACCTAGCTAGAAACTCAGCCAGATATGATTACTCCTAAATCAACTGATTTTGTAATTCACAAGATTACTCATTGGTTGCAGGCAAGATTTTCTTTAATTCAAATTCTATCTGCATTTTGGACTGATCTTTCTTGGTGAAATGGTTACCTCCTCCTCGAGATAAGCTGAAAAGGAATTTGGATGATGCTTATCCTCCTTGGAGGTATAACTAGAATCGGGCCAACCAATTAACCAACATTTCATGCTTGCCATGCTCATCAAACTTTAATGGTCAAAAAGAGCTAGCTACATAAGGGATGGAAAGAAATTAATTAAGAAAGAAAAAGAAAGAAGTGATCACAGCTAGCTAGCTAGGGCAAATTCGTTTAGGAAAATCTGTGGCCAGGGGACTAACTATCAAGTTTATTTTACATGTGTCACATGTACCCTTAGTATATACACTAAGTTTAATTATCCGTACATAGTATAAATACTTTGTATTTTCCTTTTTTTTTTTTTTTTTTTTTTTTTAAAGTCAGATCAATAATATTCTTCAATTTTTCCCAAATAATCGAGAACCTTCCGTTTCCCTAGGGTTTCACCTTGTTATGGTATCAATTGTCTTTTTCCATGGCGCCAACTCAACCTTCTATCTCTGAAGATGCTACAAGCACTTTCTTTCTCCATCTAAGTGACAATCCTGGTGTCCTTCTTGTTACTCAGCTTCTAATCGGTGATACACATGGTCTTGATCCATGACCATGACTCTCTCAACGAAGAATAAGTTTGGGTTTGTCAATGGTTCCATTCTTTAGATCCAAATGATCATTTTCTTTCTCCATGGCTACGCTGCAACAATATGGTGATATCTTGGCTCTTAACTCTATTTCGTTTGATATCTCTGCTAGCATTTTGCATATCACTACCGCACATGAGATTTGGTTAGATCTAAAGAAATGTTTCTATCAAAAGAATGGTTCTCAGATTTTTCAGTTACAGAAATCTATTTCTGCTCTTTCTTAAGGGCAACTTTCGGTGAGTTCATATTTCACTCACCTAGAATCCCTTTGGGAAGAATTGGCAAATTACAAGCCTGTCTAGCTTGTTCTTGTGGACCTGTACATACATTGAACTCTTATGTTCAACATGAGCACATTTGACGGTTTTTAATGGGCTTGAATGAGTTTTTTTCTTCCGCAAGAGCTCAGACCTTGCTAATGGAGCCTCTGCCCTCTTAACAAAGTTTTCTCTCTTGTTTTATAAGAAGAACAATAGAGAGAAATCTCAGTTGCTTCTCTTCCCACTGTTGATTCACATGCGTTTGTTTCTAAGAGTGATAGCTCCAGATTTATCAAATCCTTCTCCAAGAAGGAATGACCAATGCGTAAGTATTGTGGAATCACTAATCATGTTATTGAAAAGTGTTATAAGTTGCATGGATTCCCACCGGAAGCCAAAGCCAAAGCAACATTCTATGGCAAATCAGGTTGTTCTCAGTGACAACAATTCCTCGACTGCTTCTCCCTTTTCTCTAATTGAAGTTCAATATCAACAACTCATGTCTATGCTTCACTCCCAAAACACCTTTGATGAATCCACTCATGTTGTTAATGCTGTAGCTTCGAATTCTTCATTTTTTGTTATTTTTTCCCTCATCATTCGTGCAATAATATCCACTATGTTTTTTCTTCCATTACATCTAGTTTGTTTGGCCCTAATTGTTGGATTCTTGATACGGGAGCCACATATCATATGGTTCCTTCTGTAGATTGTTTCTCTTCTATTACTTCCACTGTTAATACATTTGATGTGTCACCTCTCATTAATTTTTTTAAGCTAATCAAAACTCAGTTCCATATTAAAATCAAGAAAATTCGTACTACCACGGTATAAAAGTTTCTTTCTACATTTCTAAATTTTAAAGGTGTCATTTATCAACACAGTTGTGTTGAAACTCCACAACAAAATTCTGTTGTGGAGAGAAAGCATCAATACATCTTTAATATAGCTCGAGCCTAATGTTCCAATCTCATTTGCCTATTAAATTTTGGGGTGATGCTGTTCTAACAACCACTTACATTATTAATAGGTTACCTGCTCTTATCTTGAAACATAAGTCTCACTTTGAGCTTTTGCTTAATTCCCTTCCCTCATATGATCACTTAAGAACTTTGGTTGCTTATGTTTTACTTCCACCTTACAAAGATCTCGCACTAAGTTTGATCTCAAGGCTCATACATGTGTCTTCCTTGGATACCCTTTTGGTATCAAAGGTTATAAACTCCTTGACGTAAATACAAATCAATGCTTTGTTTCTAGACATGTTATCTTTCATAAACATGTATTTCCTTTCAAATCTCAAAATTCTTTCCCTCCTAAATCTGTTTCTTCTTCAAACACATGTATTCGATCCTTCTCCTCATCAATCTTTAACATTAGATTTATTTCTTGTGCCTTTAATAGTACCTTCATCAGATCATTCTTCTATCAACAATCATTTTATACCTATTTTTATTCCTCATTCTACTACCACTCCTGAAAATAATATCTCCCCAATAATTCCTCAGAGACTAATTAGAATCAGAAGAGCACTTGGTACTTGCAAATTTTTTTATTGCAATTCTTCTTCTGCACATTCTATATCAGACCCTACAATAGGTCATTCCTCTCCTCCTTTCTCAAACACCAAGTATGACATTTCTAACTTTCTTCCTTATGACTATTTATCTTCCAATTATAAGTCATTTGCGGCCTTGTCCATTATTGGTGATATTGAACCTGAGTTTTATCATCAAGTAGTCAAACACTCTCATTGGAGAGATGCTAAAACTGCTAAGATTACAGCCTTGGAAAACAATAATACATGAACTGTTACTTCATTACCTCTTGGTAAAAAACCCCATAGGCTGTAAGTGGGTTTACAAAATTAAGTATTGTGCTAATGGTTCTATAGAACGTTACAAGGCAAGGTTTGTTGCCAAGGACTATACCTAAAATAAGGTTTGGATTATTTTGAAACTTTTTCACCAATAGCTAAAATGGCTACTGTTAGAACATAGTTGGCTATTGTTGCTGTACAGAATTGATATATAGTCAACTTGATACTAATAATGCATTTTTACATAGAGACTTGTTGGAAGACGTGTACATGAAGTTGTCTCTTGGTTTCCACATTAAAAGGGGGTCCAAAGTTTGCATGCTGAATAAATCCCTTTATGGTTTGAAATAGGTTTCCCGTAAGTGGTTTTCTAAGTTTTCAAATACTCTTCTGGACTTGGGCTTTATTCAATCCAAAGCTGATTACTTACTTTTTCACCAAGTCACATGGTTCTTCTTTCATCGCTCTTTTTGTTTATGTTGATGATATCTTGATAACTAGTAATGATTACAACCCATGAAGCATTTGAAGTTCTTACTTGATGATAAGTTCAAGTTTAAGGATCTTGGTCAGCTCAAATATTTTCTTGGTTTGGAAGTGGCTAGATTTTCACATGGCATTTCTTTCTGTCAAAGGAAGTATACACTCGAGATTCTCCAAAGTGCTGGTTTTCTTGCATATAAACCTATTTCTTTTCCTATGGAGTAGAATGTGAAATTGAAAAAAGAAGAAGGAGACTTATTACCAAATCCTACTGTTTTTTATAGATTCATTGGTAGGCTTCTCTACCTTACACCTACAAGGCTAAATTTGTCTTACTTAGTTCATAGACTTAGTCATAATATGACCCAACACAAACAACCTCATTTAATAGCAACTTATCAAATTTTACAATATATAAAGAGTATTTCAAGTCATGGTCTTTTATTTCCAGCTGCCAACTCCTTAACCATTAAAGATTTTGCATATTCAAATTGGGTTTCTTGTCCTGACAATTGTCGATCTACAAGTGGATATTGTGTTTTTCTTGGGGATTCCTTAGTTTCATGGAAGACCAAGAAACAACTAATTGTTTCTCGTTTTTTAGCTGAAGCTGAATATCGCTCGATGATATATACAACTTGTGCAATTGTTTGGCTTCTTACTCTTCTCTTTGATTTTGGTATATCTCAATCTGACAGTGTTCAATTATTTTGTGATAATCAGGCTGCTTTGCACATTACTGTCAACCCATTTTTTAACGAAAGAACAAAACATATTGAACTAGAGTACTGCTACTTCATCCATGACAAAATTCAAGCTATAATCATCAGGACTTTTTATCTTGCTTCTCAACACCAACTTATTGATGTTCTTACCAAGCTGCCTCTTGGCCATCAATAATTTCATCACTACTTGATAACCAAGATGGGAGTACATTCTATTTACTCTCAAACTTGATAGGGGGTATCAAGTTTATTTTACACGTGTCACATGTACCCTTAGTATACTGTAAGTTTAATTATCTGTATATAGTATAAATATTCTATATTCTACTTATTTTGTTTTCTAAGTCAGGTCAATAATATTCTTCAATTTTTCCCAAATACTCGAGAACCTTCTGTTTGCCTAAGGTTTCATCTTCATTTATGAAACTGATCATTAGAAAATTGAAAGAATAGATAGGCCTGTTTTCTGCTTCTCAACTCAGTAATTTATGATCTGTTTAATCATACTCGCGGCCATTAATTATATACAGTCCTAATTCGAGTACTCACTACAAGAAAAATGGGTATTTGTGACTTTTTTTTTTTTTTACGAAAATATACTCATTTTAGCTGAAAATAGTCATTTCGCTGGAAATAACTGGTCGCAAATAAACAGTTTTCTTGTAGTGACTGGTCCTTTGGGTTTTATTAAATGTGCGCCACATGATATAAATATATATATATCCAGTTGGTACTCAGTACTACTAAAACGCATGCATATATATATATATATATATAGACTTTCACAACAAAAGCTAGCATGTCGATCTACAATATTTTATATACATAATTAAGCTTCTGCTTCTTCCCGTACCATTTTCTTAGTTTATAATGCATGACATACGATCGATTCATTTGCAATATTATATTTGCATGCATAGATGAGAATACCTTCCGTCTACCCAAGCAGCACTACTGAAACAGTAGTTGTAAAGCTTCTTTCGAGATTGGGAACATATATATATATTTATATATATTTATATATATATATATTCATATACATGAATGATAGACGTCATCAGTCTCATGAATGGGCATCATTATGGTGCATGCATGCATAGAGATGCTCTGTTGCTATAATATATTTATATATATAATATTCATGATGCATGGCCGATGTTGAATGATTCACGGCTCTCATGAAGAATTGTTTATGATAATTAGAGGGACTTGTAGAAGACGACAGACATACTCATTCTGAAATAATGCATGAGATCCGCATTAATAGGCTCACGTATTCTCATGCAGCTTAAACAATCAGGATAAAATAAACATTTTTAAGTGTAAAGAAAAACGGAGCAGAGGTACTAGTACTGTTGGGCGTTGACCTAACAGGCTAGGTGTTGAAGTGAATCTTTTCGGACAAACTTTTATTTTAAATTGGGAAATCATGTTGGCGTCTTTCGATGCATGGTCTACGTCGTGTTCCTCTATGAATTTCTTTCTGATCATAACAAATGTGAAAATATTCTCGATCCAGTAATATATATTAATATATATATCGGTAGGCTAACGAAAAAGACAAGGTATCGATAGCTAGCTAGCATATATATAATTGCAATATATATATATATATATATAGAGAGAGAGAGAGAGAGAGAGAGAGAGAGAGAGAGAGAGAGAGAGAGAGAGGGGTACACACATGCATGTAGATGCAGAATAAACACGGATCGTGATTCTTTAATAAAAATTAATTTTAGGATAACTAAATCCTCGACACATGATGCAGTAGTACTACTGGTAAGTGAGATATACAATATCATTTCATTAATTAACATACGATTCTTTTATATAGAAAATTCATATAAAATCGGTTTTTTTCCTAAAACTAACGATCAACCTTTTGAGAACTCAACCATAAAGTTGCCCTATGAAATCTAGATCATCATCAGGTTCATATTTCAATCAAACAAATTAATTAATTTACGTAGACTTAAGCAAGTAATTATAACTAATTTATAACTTTTTTAATCTTAATTTTCTGATAAATGGTAATACTAATTTAAGCAAGTAATACAAATAGACCGTACGTAGTACTCAGATAATTCGTTCGCACGCAAATAATTTGAGCTAACGAGCTGGACAAACAAATCCTGGAGGTGTGTTCCTCCTTTATATATAATAAAAAAAACAATTTGAAGAAATTAATTATTTTAATTAAGAGTATATATATAGGATCATGCATGATTTCATATATATAATTGTGACCTTTTTTTTTTTTATCGAACAAGCTAGCTAGGACTTGATCTACGTACCTTATATAATTCTGAACAGAATGGTAGTTGAAAATAAGTGCAGATCAGTGCTAGACTATCTAAGGGAGTAGTACTGAATATTCCAATATCCAAGCTGTACGTAGGAGTAAATGAACTAATTAAGATGGAGATGGATGTCGTAGCTAGGAGCTAGCAGACCACAATTACTACAAACCCTCTCAAGATATTCGTGATTAAAAAGGAAAAAGTTGAACCCAATTCACGGCCTAAATGGACACAGGTCAAGGGGCCATCCACGTGGGAGGAATGAAAAGTTCTCTCTCGCAACTTAAAAGTTACGACTGCTATTAATTTCAAACTTCTTAATCTGATTCAATGTGCATGCGGGTAGGCAACTTTTCGGGGTGTCATGCATGCATGAAATATTATCACCGGTAGATCAACGTACGTGCGAGACATCGCCAACATTATTATTGGAAGCTCGATCGGGAGATCAAATCCATGCTGATGATCAGGAATTTAATTAATTCTTGTTATATATACTCCAATTTTATTTTTATTTTATTTTATTTTTCCAAATATGTTATATATATGACTTTGCGCAACACATTTATGTTTGTTCTTTTTTTTTTCATATAACAAAAAACAAAATTAATTAACTTGAGCAGATACGTTGCGAGTTCATTATAAGAAAATTGTTTATTTATAACTAATTATTTCATGCTAAAATATTTATTTTCTGTCAAAATAAATCTGTTTTCATTGTAAATAATCTGTTACAAATATTTTTTTCTTATAATGATTTATGATCATCGTGCATGGAACTATCGTAGTTAGACAGAGGTTCCATCTTTCCTATTAATGGAATAGAACGAAAGACTTGATCATGATGATCATGATGTACGTATTCGACAACTGTAGTTAATTAATTTGCTTCCCTTACATTTTCCTGATCTTGAGTTGACGGTTGAGTTTAACTAACTTTTCCCATGATCTGCCGTTGTCAAAAAGTTTCTTTTCCCAAGATTGACTTGTTTTTTTACTTTCATATACTAATTTCTTTTCCCAAGATTGACTTGTTTTTTTCCTTTCATATACTACTCATAAATAATAAATATTAGAAGAATAATAAAGAATCCGAAACCTCAAAATGCCATTAATTCTGCATGCTAGCTAATAAGATCCTAAGGAACTTATATATAAATATTATTATTCCACAGCATTAATCATCATTTTATTCTACAATCAATGAAACTTTGAATATTTTTTCTTTCTTTCCTATTTATGAAAAAAAAAAAACAGAGACAGAACATGATAGCTTGGTACGTTATTAATAACCCTAGGTAAGAAGATGACGTTTCGTGAGCAAGCCCCGAACCTATAAAAATCCTTGGGGAGGCTGAACAAACCCCGTGATTCCCGACGAAAGGCAGTCTCATTCTTATATATATTTTTAAAAAGTACTTTGGGTCCGATCGAAGCATAAATATTGACAGAGAGTGACATACGCACACATGCCTCAACCATCTAACCAGCTGGCTCATGATCATGAGCTACTGTCTGTGACTTCGCACTTATTGAGTCTGAAGCCCCATTAATATTTTCTCGAACAGACATGCATGCATACATGCCCAACTACTTACATGTGAAGAATACGTGCAAATCCAAATTAAAGTAATTCTGGAACCGGCCTATATAGCGCTCTTCCTTTTTCTCGGAAAAAGGGAGGTCTAGAGAATTAGTTTTAGCTCCCCCTAATATGAGAAAAATATCAATAATCGAGCAAAAGTAAATATATAAGCTAGCCTCCATGTTTTTCAAGCATTTTGGTCCAAAATAACTTATTGCTTTGGGGATTTTATATATATTCTTGGATAGCATAATCAATATTCTGAATTTTTGTAATTTATTGTTTATACAAACTGGATTTTATAAGGATTGAGTTGTCCTATCATGAGAGGTATCGTTCTACACTTTCCATTTAGCTAAACTAGGGGTGGGCAGTGGGACCCCGCCCCCCGCTACCTCGCCCCCGTATGGGCGGGTGGGCTACCCTGCATGGAACACCCCATGTGGGGGTGAGGGGCGGGTTGACCCCAGCGGGGCCCTGCCCCCGCCCCCCGCTCCGCACCCTCTCATTTTTAATATAAAAAATTATAATTTTTAATATTTATATAAATATATTGTATATAGATATATACAATTTGTTAAAAGCTTAATTTAACTTCAAGTTAATGGATTACTTTGGCTTCTTAGACCAACCATTATATAGGAGGCCAAAGCAATACGATAGTCATATAACAGTAAGTCACGCATTGTTTAAATATGACTGTTGTATTGCCTTGACCTCCTATATAACGGTTGGCCTAGGAGGCCAAGATAATCCAAATTACAACTCTAATGAGTTTATATTTTTTTAAAATGTATAAATTTCAATTTAGAATTGAAATTATATTATAATTTGGGTCTGAAAAAATATTTTAGACCAAAAAAGATTTTTAGACATTGGGTTGAGCTGGGGTAGGGTATGAAACCCTCCCACCCGCATGGTGTGGGGCTGGGGGCGGAGAGCTCCCTGCCCCATACCATGTGGGTAGCATCCCTAAGGTAAACATATATATCCTGTATGTATTTCATTGGATTCATTATATATTTGTTCGTGCAACATTAATCATTAATCGTTTGTTTATCTGCATGCATTACATTGATGGATCGGAATATGGATTGAATAAAGTACTGTCTCTGCTAGCAAATCACAAAAGAGAAGGGTGATCCAGAGAAATGCACTCTTCGAATAATATAATTATATATGAATGTGTTAATAGTTTAGTGTGGGGATTGGTTTCACACCTTTAAATTTTTTCCCCCCCGGGTCAAGGGGTTGTCTATACCAGAGATGCTCTTCTACTTAAGTTGACACATAAAAAAGTTGGATTCACATGAGCCAATCGAGTAGATATCTTGTATTATATGACATCCATGCATGCATACATGATACATACATAGGTATGCATGTCGGTATTCGTGTATATATAATATGTAAATAAGGTTTACCGAGGGGGAGAGAGAGAGAGAGAGAGAGACATATCCTCCAAGTCAATATCGTATAGGGTTTGCATTCCCATCTGGTATACATAGAACTGCAGCTCATCTTCCGCCTAGCTGATAATTAAGTTCGTATTGCAAATATAGGTATGTTAATTTCTTACTAATATCTGGTCCCAGCATGGGGGAGAAAAAAAGAAGACCAAAGGTAGGAATGAATGAGTTTCATCTCCTTCTAGTTTCTGTTGCTACCGGGGTCCTTTATAATTTGTAAGTCTAATTAAGGCCGCACTGTGTTAGTCTTGCATCTTCTCATAGCTCCCTTACTAAGAGGAATCGAGAAAGAAGAAGCAGCAACAAAGATCGATCGATGGAGGAAAGTGCAGGTGGCTCTGAATGTTCAAAGATAAGCCTTTCCAACCGAAATGAGGATGGAAGCGAAAGCGGGGAGAATGACGACGACGATTGTAATCCTAGAAAAGGAGCAAGCTCAAGCCACAGCACGGTCGAAGAGAGCGAGAAGAAGCCATCGGTTCGGCCTTATGTTAGATCAAAGATGCCTAGGCTCCGATGGACGCCTGATCTTCATCTTCGTTTTGTTCATGCTGTTGAAAAGCTTGGGGGACAAGAAAGTGAGTTTATCAATAATTGATCAGTCAAATAAGGATCATGATCTATTAATTTCAAATTAGTCTTTGCATCGTATATTCTTAATTTCGTTTTTTTGGTGCAGGAGCCACACCAAAGATGGTTCTTCAGATGATGGACATAAAAGGATTAAGTATTGCACATGTCAAGAGCCATTTACAGGTAATTCGCGCGCAATTGATTATAAAAAGGAACGATATAGCAATAATTTCTCGACATATTTTTCTTTGTAAATTTATAGCATGGCATAATTCGCTCTTAATTTTAATATGACTTTCCATACACTTGCACTTTTGGCACTTTCACTAGATGTACAGAAGCAAGAAGGTGGATGATTCGAGCCAAGGTAAGCCAAAACTTCCGTTTTGCTTTTCCCTTCTGATCATCAACAAAAAGAATTAGGGTTTCTTTATCGATTCATGATACAAAAAAACTGTTCCTCACATGACAGTATTAGCGGATCATAGGCATCTTGTGGAAAGTGGAGATCGAAATATCTATAACCTCAGCCAACTTCCCATGCTTCAAGGATACAACCCGAGCCACAATTCCCATTTCCGGTATAAGTTCAATTACTATATTTCTACCTTTCAAGAGTTCTGTTGTTTTTTAGTTCTTGATTTTTTAATTTTTCTTTAATGGGTTTTTCTAATTAGAAATCCTTCTTAGTCCAAGATGTAGATTTGGAGATGCTTCTTGGGGCGTTCACGAAAACTTCTTGGGTTTTACTGCTGGCTGCAGCTCAATGAGTAATTCCAGTACTGGATTCTATGGTAGTAGTACTGTGGGTGAAAGGATCTTTGGTAGCAGCTATAGCAATTGGACTAATTGCAATTTCCCTTCGGGAACTTCCAGTTTCAGTAAACAGTCAGGTTTTACTAGAACCCAAGAAGTGAAAGATGGATTCCAATCATTTCATAAAAATCAATCCTGCTTGCAGACTCAAACCAGATTGAATCCCACTGATGATCTTAACCCGGCCTTAACCGGCCATCTGCATGCGGAAGTAAAAGAGCGTACAAGTTTTTGTGATACCAATGCTCCTTCAGATTTCAGCAAGATTAATACAATCACTCTTCAAGACCAGTGGAGTAAGATGAAGAGGAAGGTCTCGGACTACGACCTCGACTTGGATCTATCTCTTCGGCTGACTTCGAGTGATCATGAGAACCAGAGAAGAAGTTCATCAGGGCATCATAAAGTTGATAGTAATCTCTCCCTGTCTCTGTACTCGCAATCATCGAGCTCGAATTTGACCAGTTTGAAGGAAGGACGCGCGCATGATGATACGGAGCAAGAAAGAAGGGCAAGTACTCTGGATCTGACTATATGAATTATGAGGAAATTCTAAGTGAGATCTTGAGGTACTTGTCCAAAACAATGCATTACTTTTATGAATGAAAGTTGTCTTTCATGTACCCTCTTACGAATTTATAATATTTAGTCTCAGCCACTCAATTTCCTTTTCAATTCCTCTATTTTCCCCGACATTTGCTAAATTTGGATATCAACAAATTAATGTCCCGTATAATATTGATTTTAACTTTAATTAGCTTCGTGGGTAACGTATATAAGGGACTAAATATGATCTGGGTCTTCTCAGCAAGCACCAAAGTGTTCTGCTCTCTCTCTCTCTCTCTCTCTCTCTCTCTCTCTATATATATATAAGTATAGATATATGTAGGGAAATTTTATCTGAGATCCATACTTCAAAGACAGCAGATCTACGTCCTTTCACTACTTAACCTGCATTAGTTGTTTGGGAATTAATTAAGAATCTGTACTAGAAAGATTAATTAGCAATAAGCCTGTGAAATAAATATACCTCGATGTATATATACATATATATATGTATATATATTTATATGTACCGGGCTATGGATCACACGGGTCCCTCACATGATCAATAGCACTTTTCATGTCCATGTAAACAGTAAAAATGATCATGTTTAGTACATTAGGAGTCTGTAACCCCGTGTCCCTAATATTTTCTATGTTATCTAACTAATTCCCCCCTTGGGAACATTACTCTTGTCATGCATGCAGTAATTTTGCCTTGTAAATATTCCGGAGCCAATCAAAGGCGGCCGCCCCCCCGGGGGGGGGGGGGGGG
>QEOT01007665.1:45707-75783 GCA_003123785.1 Pterocarya stenoptera
CCAAAGTCGAGTTCGAATTCATCCTAATAAGCGAATTACGTCAAAAATATAATATACTAATATAGTATACAACAAATGTACTCTCAACGTAAACTCACCAGCACACGGCTCCGAATGTGTTCCTTAATCTCGAGCGAAACATCTCGCCATGATCGCACATAAAATGGAGCATAAGCTCGAACAACTGTACCAATATATGAGGAAAGTGCTGCTATACTATCATCCACGCCTCCAGTGGAATTATCAGGAATGTTGACCTTGAGTTTTCTATGCCTTTGGCCTTTCTCAAGAAAAATGCCACGTGTATAATCACAACCGTGATGAGCGGATGTATCAACTATTAGATATAATATAATTATATCTATATAGTTATTGAGATAAAAGTATTGATATATAATTAACTATGTTGTTATTTTCTTACTCGTAGGTGTCGACTGATTGTCGTTCTCTTGCGTCTGCACTTGATCTTCAGGAGGGAAACACACGGGTGGAGAGTCGTCAATAGGTTCGGGACTTGGACTAGACGGAGGGGGTAAATTTCTTCGTTGTCGTTTTGGCGGCATCCTTGAGGCATGATTAATATGATAAAGAAAATTAATTAGAAAAAGTTATTGAAAAGTTAAATATTTTATAATTACCTATATGAATAAAATATTTAATACTTTTATTCGTCATCTACGGATATATTTTTCATGCTTGTTTCATAATCTCCCTCAATAGTATCTTCGTCGTCGTCATCAACCTTTTCTTCGTCCTCCTTATTCACTTCCTTCCCGAATTCTGCTTCATCTTCATCTTCTTCTTCTGACTCTTCTCCTTCTTCTTCTTCATTAACTTGAATTGAATGATCATTTAATACGGACGGGTCAAGAAGGACGGGTGGGACGTCATCTCTACACAATGGGAGCAACTCGAGTGCACAGAGATCAACAAACAACTTAATACCCTCTCCATCTTCTTGGTAGGTCTCTATTATCGGAGTGTTATCTTCATCTCTATTATTCTCGTAATCCGTACTCGTTTCTGCTTCATATATATTTTGAGGGACAATTTTCTGTACTACTCGCCAAGTTATCTCTCCACTATCTTCATCAACATTTTTCATTAGATCAATCAAATAATAGACTTGGGTAGCTTGACAAGCCAATATGAATGGATCATCTTCGTACCATTTAGATGCCGTATTAACACTCATAAAGTTATTATCCCTATGTATCGACATCCGACCATCACCTAAGTCCCACCAATCACACTTAAAGACATATGTTACAGACCCACCCAGATATTTCAATCCGATAAGATCACGTATGACACCATAATAGTCAATATCGTCTGTTCCATGGCTTCCCACGACCAACACACCACAATTTTGAGTCTTTCTATTACGTTCACGGTCCAGAGTATAGAATCTATAACCTTAAATCGTGCATGCAGTGTATCAAAGTACTCATTAGAGGGACCACGGGCCAATGCATACAATTCAGAAGAAACTTATCCAGGATAATGAGCACGTTGTTCCAAAATCTATCAATTTCAATAATATATACGTTTTAAAAGTAACCCAGAATTAAAACATTATAAATTAAATAATCACAATGTAGTTTTAGTTCATACACGTTGTTCAAACCATTCGGAAAATTCTTCCTCGTGTATTGCCTCTATATTATCTACACATTCCATCTTAAGTTTATCCATGTGATCACTGTATATATGTGCAAAAGAAAATAATATTTTAAGCACAAAATTTATAATTAAACGACATTTGACTATAATTTCTCAAAGTATGCAACAACATAGATGAAATAGCAATCAATCTCTCGGTAATTATTTAACACGTACCAACGAACTTTAGCCAACTCTCTATTAATTAAATCGTAACCCGTTTATGCACCCAAGAGTCGTACATTCTGGGAAAACATTAATAACTCACGAGGAGGCGGAGCCTCAAGATCAGCATTTCTCTCTTGACGATTAAATCGTGTCTTAATACCACGAAGATATAGAGAGCAAAACGTTAACCATTCATCGTGTATATAGGCTTTTGCTATTAAACCCTCAGCTCTGACTTTATTCCCAACAGTGCACTTTAAACGACTCAAATATCTTTCAACTGG
Source organism: Pterocarya stenoptera (assembly GCA_003123785.1). NCBI lineage: Eukaryota > Viridiplantae > Streptophyta > Magnoliopsida > Fagales > Juglandaceae > Pterocarya > Pterocarya stenoptera. Next base: position 47,822 of record QEOT01007665.1, read on the forward strand.
ATACATCCAACGGAACTATACCAGACCACCCAATAATGCCTCCAGGGGTAAGTGTATTACTAAATGGACCACGATATCAAAAAATGGTAGAAAAATCTGCTCAAATTTACAGAGTATGGTAGCAATATCTTCTTCCATTTTTTGCAACATATCTCGATTTACTACTCGAGCGCATAAATATTTAAAAAACATACATAGTTCAGTAATGACGACACGTACATTAGATGTCAGCTTCCCACGAATTCTCACCTGTAATAACTTCTGCAAAAGAACGTGGCTGTCATGACTTTTCAATCCACTAATTTTTCAATCAATAGGACTCACGCATCTACCGATATTTGAGGCATAACCATCTGGCAACTTCACACCTTGCAACTATTTGCAGAAATCCATCCTCTCCTCCTTGGTCATCGTAAAACATGCATGCGGCATGATCACCCTATTGCCGTCCATTCGTAAATGTAGATTATGTTTAATTCTCATTCTCTCAAGATCTTTTTTTATCTTGATCGTGTCCTTTGTCTTTTTATTAATGCTCATCAATGTACCCAGTATATTATCACATACATTTTTCTCTATGTGCATTACATCCAAACTATGTCGCAACATGCAGGACAACTAATATGGCAAGTCAAAAAAAATATTATGCTTTGTCCAATTTAATTCTGCTTCACATCTTTTTCTCTTATTCTTACCCCGGCCTTTGCCAAAATTGTTCGCTCTAATATGTTTCAGTTGTTCCATTATCTCTTCTCCAAATAATTCATTTAGTGCAATTCTGTTCTTTACTCTCCTATCAAACTTAGCACATTTGCTTCTCCATGCATGATTTGGTGGTAGATAACGTCGATTACCCATGAAGCACAACTTCTGAGAATATGTTAACCACTCACTAGCAGTTTCTTTATTACACGTCGGACACGCTAACTTCCCTTTAGTACTCCAACCGGATAGATTTCCGTATGTCGGAAAGTCATTTATGATCCACAGTACTGCAGCATGCATCTGAAAAGTTGTCGACGTGGATGCATCATACGTTCTGACGCCTGTTTCCCATAACTCTTTCAACTCTTCAATCAACAGCTGCATGAATACATCAATGTCAATCCTAGGTGATCTCGGGCCGGGAATAAGTAATGTTAACAAAAAATTTGGTGCCTCATGCATCTCCATGGCGGAAGATTGTACGAAATCAACACTACGGGCCAAGTGCTATAACTTGTACTCATATTTTCAAAAGGGTTGAATCCATCGGTAGTGAGTCCCAAACGCACGTTCTGAGCTTCTATCCCAAACTCTGGGTATTGATCATCGAAAGATTTCCATGCAAGTGAGTCAGTTGGGTGCCTCATGTATACGTCATTCTTAACCCTTTTCTCCTCGTCCACCTCATATCAATAGCTTTTTTTTTACACATATATAGTCTTTGCAACCTAGGTCTCAAGGGAAAATATCGCAACACCTTAACCGCCATATTTTTCTTGGCCTTTCATCTCGACTCTCCACATACAGGATATGCTTCTTTTCCCTCGTTCTCTTTCCAGAACAAAACACAATCATTCTTGCATGCATGTATTGACCTGTACTCAAACCCTAATCCCTTTCTCAATTGTTTCGCTTCATAAAAGTTCTTTGGCAGTGCAGACCCATCGGAAAGCACCTCGTTAAATAAGTCCAATACTATGTTTATTACTTTCGTCGCCATCCCACACAATGACTTAATATGAAGCAACCGCACAATAAACGACATTTTGGAATGTTTTGTGCAATCTGGATAAAGCTCGCGTTTTGCATCTTCCCATATTGCAGCAAAGTTTTTAGAATCACATCCTCGACCACTTGAGCCATTGTCGTCTACGTCATCCATAAACATCCTAGCTCTAATGTCACCCAACATCTCCTCCATCTCATCCCGCTCATAATCATCAATAATGTCTCCCAAATAATTCAAATGACCGAACAATGCATCTGTTAACTGTGCATACGGCTCACCATGCAATACCCATCGGGTATATCCCAGATCCATACCGTTTACAAATATATGACTTTCAACTTCAGCCAATCTTATCCCACACAAATTTCTATACCCTCGACATAGACACTTAATGCAACCACGACTATCAGCAGAGTCTCGAGCAAAATCAATGAAGGTTCTTACTCCACGCGCATAGGTTGCGTAATCCGTTCCAAGTTTATCGCCTAGACGCATCCAACTTTTGTCCATTTCTAAAAAGTTCTATCTATTAATAACACTTAATGTACATTGAAAATTCACATACATGTAATGATCCAATTGCCACTGCGAATTTTAATAAGGTAGTTGGTCCTATCTCATTCGAGATTATATTGTCTATACTGCACGTATTCCTTCACTCTACTACTGTTCACGTCAGTAGAAATTTCGGCAGCACCTCCCCATAGTTCTCCAAGTATACATGTTTATTAAGAGGGATTGTGACTCTACGAACAGTATACCCAAAGAACAGTAGAGGAAGACACCGAAACTTCATACTACACGTGTTCAGTAGGAGTAACAAGAATGTGCAATACAGATGATATAATCCCAAACTGTCCATACTAGACAATTTAGGAATTAGTGCACACCTAAATGTACACTAATTCCTGAATGGGTCTAAGGTTATTTATACAATGTCACACATATTCATTCAAAAACTACATGAATCTTATATATACTAAAAATATTAGAATTAGTAATGTTAAAAACATTCGGAAGTCTTATGTTGTTGAATTAGATAGAGATTTACAGAATATGTTGGTGCACCTACCGACATACGTACACAACGAGGGGGAATGATCTCTAAGAAATGTCTAAACTTTAGTCTAAACTGTCACAAACTTTCTGGCCTTTACAACTCTCAAGGCCAGAGAGACTTTGAGAGTCAAGTAATTTGACAGACATTTCTTCGACATCATTTTCCCTCGTTATATAATATTAACGAGTCATTATATAAATTTTATCCCTCTAAGTTGTTATAGTCCACAATATTATAACTAATTGATACTTATTCATTTGTTAAGTTACTATTACTATATTTATTTATTATACTCTAAGTTGTAATTTTCACAATATTATATCTAGTTCATACTTAGTGTTAACTAGTTGATATTATAACTACTTAGACTTATTTATTTATTAAGTTGAAAATTTTGTATTTATTTATTATACTTAGTGTTATTCCTCTAAGTTGTTATAAGTTCAATATTATAACTAATTAGACTTATTTATTTATTATATAGAAAATTTATGAGCTTATTTATTATATTTAGTGTATTATACCTCTAAGTTCAACAAATAAAATCTCAACATAATAAAATATTTCTAAACATATTCATTCATCAATAACAATATTCACAACATTTAAAATCCTCACAATATTCCAACAACAATATAAATAAACATTTCACAATATTATTTCCACATTTCAAAAACACAATTATTTCCACAACAAAATTTACTAAACCTCACAATATTCCAACAGCAATATTCATAAACATTTGTATTCATCAATAAACACAATAAACTCACAAAAGTCCATTATAATTATACTTAATAAACGTATAATAATCACATGCATCTCATATATATATATCCATATCCTTCTAAGTATCTAAACCTCACAATATTCTCACAACAATATATTATACATATTAATTTATCAATAAACACCATAAATTTAAAAAATATTCACAAAATTCATATACAATAATATATGATATTTCTAATCTATATCGTAATATTTTCACAATATTAACACAAGTCCAATTCATAAACCTTAATCACAACATTTAAAATTCAAGACACAACAATATTCATAAATATGCAATATTGTACTTAATAAACAATAATTATAACAAAATTATCTAAACCTCACAATATTCCCACAATAATATATTATACAGATTAATTCATTAACAAACACCATAAACTTACAATATATTCACAAAAATTCATAAACAATAATATTTCTAATTAATCTATAACATAATATTTTCACAAAATTCTCACTACAAAATTCATAAACATAATAACTAAAGTTTAGAAATATACCTAGCACTTTTTAATATCTTCTTAAAAAATATAAACTTTCAAGTTGCCAAAATAACTAAACCTTCAAAAGAAAAAAACAATACTAATTTGTTATAGACATATACATATTTATAAAAACAAAATAACAAGAGAAATAGTTTAAATTAGAAATAATGGAAGAAATTAATGTTTTTTCTTACCAAAATGCTTCCAAAATCTTCACTCTCTCTCACTCTACTCTCTCTCACTCTAGTTGTAATCGGCCTCTCACTCTCACTCTAACCCTCTATCTCACTGAAGCTCTCTCTCAACAACCTCTCCTCTCTATTTCACGCACGGGGGAAGTAGAAATGATTTCTGCTTCCCTCCCGAGCGTGACTTCATGCAAAAAACATTTCATTTCAATTAACGTTTGAACGACTCATTTAAACGTTCGAACATTACTTCCTACCGGTTAAATTTTCAATATTCTTGTTCGAACATTTAAATGAATAGTTCGAACGTTAAAGCTCACCACATAAAACGATAATCGAGAGGAAAAATTCCTGCCAACAATTTATTAACTTTCGAACGTACATGTAGTAAAGTCCGAACGATACAATTGAGCGGGAAATTTCCCACCAAAAATTTGGAACGTTCGAACGTAACTAGCTAATGTTAAAATGATAAAAAATCAGAAAATTAAGTTAATTTTTTTGTTTTTTTTAATGTTATATAATATATTATAGTTACTAATATAGTCTATTTAAAACATATAAATAGTTACTATTATATATTAATGTTATTAATATATTATAGTTACTTTATATATACTATATTTAAAACATATAAATAGTTACTACTATATATTAATGTTATATAATATTTATTAATGTTCGAACATTTCATTCCATGTTGGAACATTAACACAGATAACGTTCGAACGTTATAATTTATTAACGTTCCAACATATTTGAAACGTTTAAACGTTAATAAATATAACGTTCGAACGTTAACTGTATATAAATCCAAAACCGAATGGCTGAAACTCAGTTCTCCGCTTTCCTCCGTTTCGACGCCGCACTCCTCCGTTGCCTTCGCCGCCGTCAAACTCCGCCACAACCGTCACTAAAAGGTACGCATCTCTATTTTATCTAAAAGTATATATTTTATTGATCGATTTCGATTGATTTGTATTAAAACCAAAACCCGTGATGGCTGGATTTTCAACTTGATTTTCCGGCCACCACGGGTTACCATTGCCCAAAAGGTCACCGTATAAATGTTCCTTGAAGTGTATACTTCATTTCTACAGTAATCATTCGGCATTTAGCCCAGTAGAAATAGGATTTGGAACTTTCGAGAATGGTTGAATTTGACTCAGCCATTCCATCTCGTAACGTTCGAACGTTATACCAATACGTTCGAACGTATGCCGTTTCAATTTCCTAACGGTTGGCCTTCCACGTCCGAACGTATATTTTATAAGTCGGGACGTTACTACATTTACGTTCAATAGTATAATTGAACGTTCGGACGTAAGTTTTTTTAATTTTTTAAATATTTTTAACAATTTCAAGTCCGAACATATATTTTTAACGTTCGAACGTATAACATTTAAATTTTTGATACGTTCTATGTTCGGACGTTTAGTTAAACGTCCGAACGTTATATCTTTACGTTCGAATGTTAGTAATATACGTCCGACCATTTCATTGTAACGTTCAGACGTATATTTTCTATGTTTGAATGTTGATGCAAATCAGTTTAATGTTAAGACAAATATGCATTAATAGTACTCACAATTTTGTTTCATTTTCTATTTTCAGGAGATGACTCATCCTTTGCATTCCAGGAATCGAGGGAGGGAAGGAGCGACTCAAGACACTGCTTGGATCAGGTCTCGTACTGTTATGGTCAAGCGAGAGGCCCTGATCAACAAGTTCAACGAGCTCACCTGGGAGCAGACCAACTTAAGAGATGTCTTCCTTAGTAGAGGTTGGGGAAATATCTGTACATTGAGGGGTAAGGCATATCCCTCTATGGTTCAAGAGTTATAGATGGAGATGTGTTTTATGCCTCAGCACGCATCCTCTCACACTGTGACTGTACGCGGTGTGACATTTAAGTTTTCAGCTGATGTCATCGCCGACCACCTCGGGATTCGTCGAGGAGTTCAGACATCGACTGAGGTAGATGCATGCACTTCTGCATCATCTACTGGCCCACTTGATGCATCATCAGCCAGAGATGTAGACTAGTTAGAGGCCGAGGGTGCTGACCCGGGCTACGGATGACGACCGAGACGAGGATTTCTACATCCTCACCAAGAGAGACCGCATGCAGCTCGAGAGGCCGAACTCCTTCCACCAAAATCATTTGCTACCATTCTTCCGCATGTTGCATCTTATAGTTGCAACAAATGTGGATCTTATGGCACATAAGACCACATTTAGTCAGACTCGGGCACAGTTTTTGATACGGGTGGCATGTAGAGATGCCATAGATTTGCCCCTCTTCATCTTTGATAGGATCCGTTACAAGGCGAGCATTGTCTCCACGGACAACCTCCCATACGGTGCCCTACTCAGCCGGCTACTACTTGCTCGGGGAGTGCCAACCCAGCCTTTAGAGCTGGCCAAAGATCAGATGAGCGCCCTTGACATGACCACTCAACGACGTAGCATTGGACAGGCGAGGGGACGTCGGCCACCCCTTGTAGCGGATCTAGTTCCTCCGACGCAGCCCCAGCCTAGTGTGGGGAGTAGTGGTCAGCAGCCGACTAGTACATCTACAGGAGATGTGTGGCCTGCTTGGGTTGATGCAGTGATCTCACAGCTAACTGCGCATATCGATCGTAAGATCGATGAACGGTTCGCGCCTCTAGAGGCGTACCGTGTACATATCCTCAACGACAAGGTTGATACCTTAACTGTGGAGGTACGGGCCACTACGACTTTCCTGGACGGCGATATTATCTGAGTGTTGTTTATATTCAGTTATCATATTTTATGTATTTTGTTTTTAATATTTGTAAAGAACAATATTATTTAATATATCTATGGTTTTTTAATTACAATTCTCAATCTTCTTTAATGTTATATTTTTCAACTTCAATATTAAATCATTGCACTTCAAATATACATAAACATAAATATATATTTAAATATGTATATATAAATATATACATATTTATTTATGTTTATATATATAAACATATATATTTAAAATATATATAAATATATAATTATATTTTGCAAATTGTGTATATATAAATGTATACAAGTCAATTTTTTAGATTTGTATCCAAATTATGCAATATAAAAATCACATAAATTTAAAATTAGAACATATTTAATTTAAATTTATAAGTAACGTTCGGACGTTAATTACTAAGGTTTGAACGTTTGTGCCAAAAAATTTTACGTTCGCACGTACATAGCCACACGTCCGAACGTATTTGTAACGTTCGAACGTAATTTTCTCATTTGTTGGAATGTAAAAAAAAATCTCATCTGTCTTTAGTGACGGTTTTCAAAAACCATCATAAAAAATACTTTTTAGTGACGGTTTAGGGACTGCCACAAATTCCTAACTGTCACTAAAAACTAAATGTGTTGTAGTGAACACAAGATTGAGTTCATGTATATACGTTGAAATGATCACATTCAGCACATGAACAAAACGGTCCAAGAGTATACAATATTGTAAGTGTTTCAGGGTACGTGGCTAGCTATATATGCTGTACCCTATCTTCTTATTACGTTGAGCCTTTTCATCACTCTCCAGAATTTCCATTCCTAGATCTGCCTCATAGTGTCAATCCCCTTTTTCAATACGTACCATGCGAAGAAGTTCATAGAATGGCACTTGATCGTTGATATTATAAATGACGCCTAAATATAAGTAAAATGATACTCCCACCAACACTTATCGACAAAATGTATCGATTGTGTTTTTTTTTTTTTTAGAGAATTTCTATTTGTTTATATTTTAGTATTATGTTTTTAACTTTTTTTTAAGTTACACTATCGATATCGAATTCTATACTGACTATCGGTGGCTCTATATTCGTGCCTCTAAGTTGTTTCTTTTCTAAGTTCTAGTTAGACACACAAGTACTAATTCAGTGGGTCATTAGTGACAAAATTAACTCATTTTTGCCAGCATCTATATATCCTTTTGTTGATATCGAGTTTCGCACACTCTTGGGCCAAACTCTAACAACTTAGGTCTTCGCGATGAGCCCTGCAGGGAGAAGAATGTAATATGGCTTTGAGAGGGCGGCCTAGGTACCGGGGAACCTCTAATGCCAAAATCAGTAAGTGTTCTTAGAGTATAGTAAATAAGTAAGAAAGTCTAGGGATCAGAGAGAGTTTCCTCGTACCTGAGATCATGTATTTATACTACCAGTTCGAAGGGCATATCATGCCTGTTACTATGGGGTCTAGATTCATTGTACTGTTCATTTTGTCAAAACCCTTAAATGCAGCGCAGCTCCGTGTCGGCTTCATAATTGTTGAGTGCAACTTGATTTGCAGTGTCATTAATGTGGGGGTGGCTACTTTAACCTCAATCCAGTTTATGTGAGCTGTTGATGTTCTGATGCTGATGAATCGATGGTCCTCCAGGTTTCCTGTGTATCCTGTGCATATTCTGTTCTCGAGGTAAAAACCCCATTGGGCTGTGTTTCTGGGCTGAGGTCTTGTGGGCCTTTCCTGAGGGAAAAATTTTCCTTATAGTTACCTTGCTAATTCTTCCGGGATAAGTTCGGGAGGAATTTCTTTTATCTCCTTTGTTTTAGACCCAACTAAGTCCTCGGCCCACCTGGTTGCATGAGTGACTTTCTACACTCCGTTCATATGGTAGTGCAACGTTAGCCACGTTTTCGCATTTAATGGCGCTCCTCCAGCTTCTACGCCACGACAGTATATTTGCAGTCATTAATTTGCAGGTCATTTCAAGAGATACGCTTTATAGCAGTTGCGTTAATCGAGGGATCTTAGTACTTAAGTGGGACACGTGTGAGATACGCGGAGTTATGACGCCTTGATAAAGGGAAATCTCCCCCCCCCCGGTCTATATATATAAATACTCTCTTCCAATTGAATGTCCCATCACAATTCCTGCTTATGTTTTGTTATCTTGTAGTTTCATTTCCTTGCCTTTGTTTCGAAGTATCTTCATATGTCCCTAAAGAAATCTTCGCGCCCCAGTGCTCGCGCGACGACCTCTGGCTTCACTTTGGCTGCCACCGCTCGAGACGACTTGCTTATAGATTTCGTTTGATTTTCCTGGCGATCAACAATTACTTTTGAGGAGTTGGAGGAATTGAAAGGGACTTACGAGATCCCTACAAAATTGGAGCTTGAAGTTCCTCCTCCCACCAGTGGAGCTGTGGACGAGGAAGGCTATGGTACTAGAAATGTAATGTATCCTGCCATATTCTTCTATGGCCTAAGGTTGCTAGTTCACCAGCCAGTGCATAAAGTGCTAGCTTTCTTTAAGCTTGCGCCTGCATAACTCCTTACATCGTATGGAGGATTTTGGTCTCGTGTTGTGTCATCTGGCGTTGTGCCTTAGAGGAGGTCAGGTCTGATTATCCTGACTTGACCACCCGTGAATTCTTTATCACCCACAATTTAGTGCGGAAGGGTCGGCACATCTATAGCTTTCAACCCCTTTAGGAGCTGGCTCGGATAGAGGGGTGGCATAACGTGGTGAAGGGATATAACCGCAAGTTCTTCTTTCTGCCAATCAAAGGTTGGGAATATCCAGCTGGGTAGGCCGTTAGGTGGTTGTTCTTCGTCTGTGCCAACTGGAGCATGGTTTCTGATGTTTTGATCCACTGCCCTGAACCAAATCCCTGTGAGGTAGCGAGACTTGTGATTGTCAGGTCCTGAGTGGTAGCGCATTCTAACAACATGTATTTAGAGGCTCTGCTGTCGGATGATAGCCTCCATCAATACTTGGTTCCCTCCGTCGATCAGTGCTCTAACGCAGGGATTCCCAAGGAGCGGATTGTCGCGCCTGCTTCCAGTCGCTCTACTAGCCCGCCAGTTATGGGGAGAGGAAAAAGACCTCACAGCCTCTCTCCTCCCACTAACTCATATAGTGTTATTGTCGTCATTCCTACTGGGGGGCCATCCATAGAGTTGGCGCTGCTTGTTGTTCCACATTGCGTTGCGTCACTGGCCTAGAGAGTTTTTGTTGACATAACTTATGCAGCCGAAGCCGCCTGCCCCAATGGTGCGGTGGAAATGATGAGTGATGTTTCCAGTGAGGGAGCCGTCGGTGTCACTGATGACAGCAAGGAAGTCGCTGGGAAGGTCCCTAAGGACAACTGAGCCGAGTGGCCACGCAGATCGTGTTCATATAGCAGAAAGGAAAGCCGGGATGTTACTTATCGAGGTAAACTTTAATTGACCGCAGTGCCGTCTTTTTCTTTTTTTTTCAACTCACCTTTTGCTGTAGGGATTAGAGTGCCTGGCCACCTTTCTTGTGGATAGCCTAGCGGCGCTAGGGAGAGAGAACCGCAACCCTCACTCTCTAGTCCAAACTACCATGGAAAGCGTGGCTTTCGAGCGGGAGCAGAGGAAGGCTGCTAAAGGAGCCCCAGCCGACTTGATCCGATCCCAAGGGGAGGTCGGTCAACTACTTCACTCCTACTTTGCATCCAGACTTCGCTAGCTTGTGAGGCTAGGGACATGCTGCAGTAGTCTCTAGACCAATGCCAGTCAGAATTGGAGCAATTGCAGGCTGGTGTTCTAGAGCTTCGTCAACAATGGGACACTAATGGCCGGCAGATCAAGTGGCTTGACTCTAAGCTCAAAGAGGCAAATGAGTCATTGGTGGCGAAGAGGCAGACCTTGAAGGAGGAGAGGCAGCGGAGATTGGACGTAGAGATTGCTCTGACTACGAACAAGCTAACGCTCGAGGGTCGAGAAGCAATCGTTCGAGGCCTGTGCAACGAGTTGTCCTATGTCCTGGGGGTTTGCAATGATGTCTTGATGTTTGGTTACGAGGAGGGCCTGGAGCAAATGAAGACCTTCCTCCTTTAAAACCCCCAATGCAACCTTTGGACCGTGAGCGTGAGCAACTTTTCTCCGCATGAAATGTCCTTGGGACGATGCGACATGCTCGGAGAGGGCCTGATCCCGAGTGGCCTTGGCAGTGGTCCTACTAGAAACGAACCCACCTTATGAAGGCAAATTCTTCGGGTGGATCTCCTCGCTTATCCTTTGTTGTTGAGGTCCCGAACCTCCCGTTCTCGTTCTCACCATTTTGCTTATTATGCTTCGACTCCGCTGCCATCTTCCATGGTCGACGGGTCATCTTAAAGGCTCAGTGGTGGCTCAGTGGGAATCAAGCCTAATTTATGAGGGTGAAATTTCTACGCAGATTCCTTGCTAATCCTCTGCTGTTGGGGTTCCGAACTGTGTGCCTACCATACGACCTAATTAATTGCCTTATAACATGTTGACTTTCTCTTGCGTTATTGACACATCGTAATGGCGGAGGCCTTTGCCCCATGTTGCATCCAGAAGGTTGACTCCATCGGATGGTTGCCGTGGTACGGTTCTATGGTTATGTAGTAGTCCCTCATGGCCGCTGAGTCAGTCTCAATAAGGTTTACGATCCTGGACCCTTCCAAGGACTTTTCTTTCATACGTGTATGCATGGAATAAATGGCACTGCAGGCAGTTCTGTGGAATGTATGAGCTTCCTGGTGCGAATTGCTCTTTGTAGTTCTGTGGCTTCACGCAACTTTATGACGTAACTTTTCCCTTGTAATCCGACTTCATGATGTAATTTGTCTTTTGTAATCCTGCATAAGTAATAAATTGATTCTATGCATCCGGTTATATCTTCTCCACATTTACATCGTCGTATTGTTTCCGTATTTTCCTTGTTGTATTTTACCTCGCATGTCGGTGACCCTATATACTGAGTTTCTTTGCCGGATGATGATGTTTTTGTCACCCGCTTTTATTGTTTGTGCATTCCTTTCATTTTTGTTCATTAGCCGTCTTTCTTTTGGCTTCTGTCATTTTCAGTCTCCTCTCTTTATTTTTTTTTATTTTTTATTTTTTTATTTTTATATATTTTCTAATTGGATCATACATTGGAAACGTATTTGAAAATTACGATACATTTCTATTATTTTTTTAAGTAGACTTATTTTATAGGTAAAATTTTATCATCTCCAATCATATCAATAGGGATGATAGTTAACGTTAATTGCTGAAAAAAAAAAAATATTTAAAATGACACCCGCGACTTGATCTAATTGTCGGAAATGACCAAATTTAAGATGAAAGACAACGTTCTTCTTGATTATTTTCACTTTTGAGAAATAACTGAATCATGTATATGTAAGATCACTGTGATAATTTGCCGTAGCTAGTCTTGAAAAGAAAATCATTCATCAAGATTGTTGCAACATTTAAAAAAGAAAGACACTTCTGCTGTAGATCGAGCAAATGATCATTTGTACTTCATCAAAGGATTAATATGAAAATAGTGGTTATGGGGTTAAGAAATCATTCAACTTTTACAAACTCCGCATACCAAACATATCATCAGCATGCATGCATATGGCCATGTAGACTGATGTGCACTTGGAGTGTATGTAAAGGGTTCCTTGCAGTAGAGTGTGCATAAAGGCTCACTTTTGAAGGAACCAAATTCAAGCCATTATAGAATTTTCATCTAGAATTGAACGCCTGGCCACCTCTTTAGTCAAAACTGAAAAGAAAACTTGTTCATGAGCTCCATCCTGTCTTCCATGACGGAAGTAAGCATATTGATATAAGATTTCATTTTATCCGTGAATGTATCAAGAAAAATGAAGTTCAGCTGGTGTATACAAAGAGTGAAGACCAAGTAGCAGACATTTTTACAAAACCCCTCAAGACAACGTTGTTTTACAAACTACGTGAACTGCTTGGAGTCACAGTTTTTGGAGAATCAAGTTTCAGGGGGGATGTTGGAAATTAAAAATTGAGTCCAAATGTCTCCAGAATTCTCCACGTAGTCCAGGAGCTTCATACTTGGCCACGAAGCAATAAGATGCTAGAAAGCAACATCAGTCAAAGGTCAAAGCAGAATTCGAGTTTGATTTGAATAACTACAGTTGGCATTCACACTTTTAAGATTTGCCTATAAATAGACTAGGATTGTATGCATCGATATGCAGATCTCAGATAGTGAAGATCAAAATTGAGAGAGATTTACAGAGTACTAGCTAGAAACTTTGTTTTTGTGTACTTTTTCAAATTCAATAAAATTGTTGTATGGTTGTTCTTCAATTTTTATTCTTGGGAGTTATAAAAGTGGTAGACTTCATATATAAGCCCCCAACATCCCATTATCATAGTCACTACTTAGAAATGGGGATGCGCGCGAGTGAATCTTACTACTTAGAAATAACATGATCTGATAATGCAATAATAAATTATCTTAATGTATGTAGGGTTTAATTTCTTATAATATATATTATGAGTCAGATGCTTACTATTACAAGTAGTACTGAGCGATAGTAATGAGTAGTACTACTACAAGAGGCAATGTTATATATGGTGAAGAACAGAACCACATGCACGGAGTGTTTTGAATTGGTTGCAATCCATTTCAATAGTAACAATCAGACCTGATTGTTGGAAGTTGCTCAGAGTTCTAAAATAATGCATGCAATTAAAGGATGATAAAGGGTTTAAATCTGCTGAAAAAGAATCATCGGTAGGGCGGCACGTGGGCCGAATCGAAAAGGACAGGGACGGATCAAGATTAGGCCATGGAGCTAGAGCAGTGATTTGGGGCACGTTGTACGTGTTCAATTAATGGGGTTTGAATCAAACCAGATCTGTCGAAGAACAAGCAAAAAACCAATGAAAAACATGAGAAACAGAAGCCAAAATTAACGAGAGACCAGTGAGCTGCATGAATCTCTGAGAGAGAGAGAGTTTCAAGTAAGAAATCTCTAAATTTTGAGGCCCCATGCTCTTTGTGCGGGATTGTCGAGACATGGATCTCATATTCGAGGTTGTAGAGGATAAGATGCTATATGTGTGGTGATGCGCTTGCATGCATCTAGGAAGTGTACTACTCAACCTCAACCTCAACCTCTCCTTAATTTTTAACTTTGAGAAGCAAGAAGTCAGATAGCTTTTTTAGTCGAGTTTGAGCTATGCGTAACTAGAGATTAACATGGATCGATCTAATATTCGGCCGGTAATCATGGCATGTTTGTGTTGCATCTCAAAACTCCCGTACCATTGACACAGTATAGATGTGAAGAGCCAGGACCCAAAACCGGCCAGATCTTAAAAAAAGACTCGCAGCAAAACAAAACGGAAGAAGAAAAAAATGGGGGAACCCCATAAACATATATAATTTATTAGTGGCTTCTATGGAATATATATGTTTCTATAATTAACGGCCAATTGCGCGGAAAAGGAGTATAATTAAATATTGTATAGATTCCTTTAGAAACGTTGAGATGTGACATGAATTATATATGAGAATGTTAAATATACAAATCAAATAATTCACATTCATTTGGATACAAGTACTCTGGTCTCCTATCTCAAAAAGAAAATAAAAATATGACAAATCTTAAAGCAACAAACAAATTATGGCTTGCTGGGAATTATGTATATACCAGCTAGCTAGCAACTTAAATAGAAATACACATCGATCCCTAATACGCATGCAGCAGTACCTCAAGAATTGGACAAATTAGGTTCAGTGCAGACAGTGCTATGTCTATATTATACAGGTGGACAAATTTTTCACATGAACTCCTGACATCAATCGATGCTTGCTGCTAAATCTATATATATGGCTGATGATCTTTATGGACGTTGAAGTGCCCAAGGAAGCTCGGGCTGAGCAAGCTTGGGGTGATCATGAGGGCGCTTTAAATACAGAAAGAAGACAATAAAAACAAGAAAAATTACAAAAACCAGCACGAATATGAGCAGCATTATCTCACCATGGATACCGAACTTGGGGTCACCTGAGAAGAGAAGCTCCTCCTTTCCTGAATTTTTAGGAGCAATGAGAGGTGAAAATTGTGCACTACTGGCCATACAAA
The DNA here is from genome assembly GCA_003123785.1 of Pterocarya stenoptera. Classification (NCBI taxonomy): domain Eukaryota; kingdom Viridiplantae; phylum Streptophyta; class Magnoliopsida; order Fagales; family Juglandaceae; genus Pterocarya; species Pterocarya stenoptera. The sequence continues at coordinate 62,947 of QEOT01007665.1, forward strand.
TGGTGCTGGAAATTAACGATATTCGATACTGCACGCTAGCTGCAGTACTTGTAGTGATCTATGCAATCGATCTCTTGCAAATTGTGTGGAAGCTCGCTCGACAAAACTGTGCTTGAGTCGGAGATATAAATGAAGGCCGAGCTAGGTGCTAGAGATATGGAATAGGGGTAGGTGAATAAGACATCGAGTGAGACCGTCTTTTATGTCTTTATCTGCATGCGGTGACAACTGTGAAACTGATAGATGAAGATCGAAGAGAAAGAGGAAATATTGTTGGGATTGTGACAAGGGATCAATGAGGAACAATCCTCCCTAGCTTCCTAACTTCTAGCTAGCCGTGCAGATAAGCATCCGGTAATTCAATGATTTGATTTACCCTGTTAAAGCTAGCTAGGACCATACATGATATATTTATGATATATACCATATCAACCGAAATAATAAATTACTGTATGTTCTTTTGTTTTTAGTTGCATTTGGTAGGTTGAAAATGGACAGCTCGATACAATAATGTTGCCTTAATTTTGTCTAAAGGTCATTTCAACAAAGAGATTGATTAATTATCTATAATAGTTGCATTATTCAAATGGTTTATATCAAAATCAGTCATTATCGATGTCTAATAATAATTAACTACGTACAAAACTCAAATGGTGTACGCGCCAAAATCATTCATTCTCGTGAATTATGAAGTGGAATCATGAGAACAATTGGCGTCTACTATATATGATAATTATTGCGGCATCTATTATGATAATTATTGCTGGATGTGGTCGACGTTTGATAAGTTTAAACAAATAAAAATATGAATGGATAGTGTGAAATTAGTCACTTTTGTCTTAAAAGTTAAATTTATACATTTAAATTATTCCTTAACACTAATCTTTGTAGGTTAGCTGGTTCTCTTTTAATTATGAGTAGTCCCAACACATGAAATACTTAATTTAACTCAAGACTCAGCCTATATATGTTGGGTTTGTGGAGTTGGTTTATTAATATTGTGGCAGTTTGATTTGATGACTCGATCTAACAAGGATTTGTTACGATTTTTTGTGAAGTTTCAATGAGTTTTGGGCCGATAGGCCCAAGCTGAAGTGAACATAGACAAGCCTTATAGGGGCTTCCTCGATATATATATATTTTTTTAATCCTGTTTGTGATTCGAGAATCACCAGACAGAAAGTTCACTCAACGTACGTTCACGTGACAAATCACTCAATCGAAGCTCAGACAGAGAGTTCACTTGACATGTCACTCTGACGAACAATAGACAGAGAATACACTCGAGTGAATAGTTCCATAGACGTAGCTAGGCACGTTGTCAAACCATGTAAATTTTTGTGTCATGTGATTGCTTTCTTATTTTACTGTACTTTCCTTACACCGTTTTTTATAACATATTATTCTGATGTCATGTGAAATTATTGTTTGTCCTAAAAGTTTAAGGCATAAAATATGTCATAAATATATAGATATATCTATATATATAATTATCTTAACGTCTAGTTACAATTTTCATTCACCAGGCACAAACTACCACATATATTTTTTGTACCCCCAAACTATATAAGAAAAGTTAATCCTTACAATAATTTTTTTTTATTTTTTTATTTTTTTATTTACACAATTAAACACGGTGTAAATTGATGAAGGTGGCCTTAATTTGTAATTAAGACGCAAGATTAAAAATTTGTTGTAGTTTGTAAGTGAAAAATGTAATTTCTTCAAATATATCATATATATACACGGTAGTTTGTAATTTATGGTCGTCTGTGCTAGTCTTGTGGCTTCCATTCGATTTTCTTTTTTTACAGATCTGGATCAATGCTTTTATAGTAGATCACGACATTTCCTGACAGATATATAGGCCGTCAATTAATGACTTTCTAACGTACATTTACAAAATTCACGTTTCTGCAGATTAATTTTCAGTACAAGCCCATATTTCTTGGTTATAATTATTATTAACTGTAACAATTATTCCAAGGACCCAAAAAATTTTGTCATGTGTTTCTGTAAATTACCAGGTATTAATTAATTCAATGATTGAGTTATAATATTACCAATTTTTCTTTTTTTATTCCAATTATTTGGTTGATCGATTCACTGCTTTTGTTCCCGCCGTATAAGTACTCTTTTGTTTTTTAATAAGCTTTTTCATAATACCTTGGTGGTATATAGTTTTTAATCGCCTTGGAAGTCGGAATCTATGTGAATTAATCGTACATAACTGATCTGAACATCAAGTACTGTTTGTATATATAGAAACACTCATTTCTCTCTAAAAAACACCTAAAAAGAGGAGTGAGGTATCTCCTTATAAAAATCAGGATGAGTTTAGTCCTAAGCCATGTGAGACTTTTCAATACGCCACCTCATGTGTGGGCCAGTATTTTCAGTATCATCATCGTGGGTAGGTCGCAAAAGCCCATCATCTGTCATAGGTTAACCTGCTCTGATACCATATAGAAACACTCATTTCTCTCTATTAAAAACCTAATAGAAGGAGTGTGGTAACTCCTTATAAAGATCACTAAGATTAGTTTATTTTTAAACCATGTGGGACTTCTCAATAGTATATATTATAAATCATATATGTTCATTATGTTTAGCTTTATGATTATTTATTAATATTGAAGGCTTTTAAATTATATAATTGATAATGTATCATTTTCATACATTAATAATCATAGAAGAAAATCATCGCTAAATTAATCTTAGCCCCAAATAAAAAGTAACCATATATAGAGATTGCTTTTCAAGATAGTACTTACATTAAGGAAGTTTTGCTCAAATTAACTAAACTAAATCTTCTCAAGTTAACATTGTTCTAAATACTTAAACTTTTGGGAATAGATAAATTTAATTATTTTAATTATGTTTATATGGTATTCTACGTACCTCATTATTCGGTCGGTCTTTCCCTTAATAAATTGACCCAATGCGAGAAATAAAATCTGACCCACATGTTTATAAATATTTAGGAGAAAATAGACAAATCGTCTCAAATTATATACGATCCAATTTACAATCACTCCCTAAAGAAAAAGTCTCGGCAATTACCACCCAAACTACGAAAAAAATCACAACAAAGCCCCTTAATCTTCGACTTGAAAAAAAAATGCCCCCAAAAACTTCTCAAAAAATAGAAAACACCCCAATTAAATTAAAATCAAATTAATTATAAAAAGTGTTTACGAAATATGTATTTTAAAATTTCTTATATATTTTGTAATTTTTAAGATTTTAGTATTCCATTAGGATTTAATTAAAATATTTTTTAAATTATTATTATTTTATCATCTTCTAATTAATTTTCCTTTAGATTGTTTTGAGTATTGAGTTTTCTATCAAGGGCATTTATGTCAATCTCTTTTTGCATAGATACTTTGTTTTCTTTTTAAACAAGTTAAACATTGCATAGATAAATTAAACAGTTATAAAGATACAAGATTTAGTGGGGTGGGAGTCCTCGACAATCTTCCCAAAACAAACAAAAACAGCACCAAAATAAAAATAAAAATAAAAAAGCAGGATAAGTCAAAAGCTTGACTCCAACCCAGTCCCATAAGGGGAAGCCGCTCAAAAGCGATTTTTACATAGTCTGATAAACAGACTATAAACCTACGACTAAACGCCGTAGTCGAAAGGGGTGGGCTGCATTTTGTTTATCTAGTTCAATTGTAAGAGACTATCACGACCATATCGTCTTGATCGCTAGTTAGAGAAAGCAAGAACATAAGAGAATAACAATTAGAAGACAATCCGATACACCGGCGAAGGACCACCACCGACTATAGTGGCCCGTGTAGAACACACGCCACACTAAGCAAGATAGGAGCAAGCGAATCTAAAAGATTCAAGGCCACTGGCCACAATGGTGCTGCACGTGACGGCTGGAAACCCCTTCTACCTCCGTTCGACAGATCAGAGGTTGGGGAGACCATTGGAGAAGAGCGTGGCGGTTGAAAAATACCGACAAGCAGCAAATCGTAACAACTTGTTACTATCACCGAAAAATGTATAGAGAAATTGAAAATAAATCTATAACCTAGGGTTGGGCGATCGGAGGAGGGGAGGAGATGAAGCTCCACCCCCGAGCCCCTTTGAGTGGCGATGCTGTGATGGCTGGCTTTAGTGAATAGAGAAAGTTCTGGAGGAGAAACAGGAAAAATAGAGAACAGAAAAAATGATAGATTACTTTATTTGGCAGTAAGATTTTTATTGAAAGATTCATTAACATTTCAGTTGCAATTAATATATACAAGTTTTCACAATTTCTTGCAAAGTCAAATGGTATTATTTAGTTGATAAATTGATTCTGTTCTTTTTTTAAGTATAAATATCGTTAAGATAATAATTTGAACAAAAGAGAGGCCTGACTTTATTGTAGATTAGTTGATAGTTTACATTGAAAAGAAAATTACTGAAACCCGCAGAAATAGACAAACTTGTACGAAAACTTGTATATATACATTTAAACTTAATTATACTCGACAACATATAGTTTATATTACTTTGGAATAATGACGTTATAATTATTCTTTTCTACATAATACAGATTTTTTTTTTTTATGTACGTCGATCGGCCCTCATAAATACGATTTCCTTTATCTTTGGGGGATAATTGTCAAAATTGATAATTTGACTAGTAGTGATTGCAAAGTGGGATGTTATATATATTGTGATAGTTAATTTGAGGTGGGGTTTATATATATTTTCCCTAATATATATAAAAATATTCCGGCCCTCAACCTATCATGAAGATGTTACATTTGATCATTGTGAACATGCAGGTTTACGTGCCAGTAGTATTACTTGATCATATGTAATTGATCTAATTCGTGGGTAAGTAAATCATCATGAGCTTAACAAATTAAATTCTCGATGGGGTAGTAACAAGCTCAACAATTACAAAATAAGGTCATCAGTCGACATGATGGTACCAAAAAATGCACGCAGGCCGCTTCATGATATATAAAAGGGAAAAGCTTCTTTGCCGTCTATGTATGACCGTCTTAGTTGACCATTGGTCAATTTTTTTATTTTTATTTTTTTAAAAAAAATTATTTTAAATGTATTGATGTATTTTTTTTATTTTTTAAAAATATTTAAATATATTAAAAAATATGAAAGAAAAAAAAAAGCCTGAACAGTATAGTAGCCTTAGCCTATATAAAATGAAGTGTATAAAATGATTATAACTTCGTTTTATTTAATTAAATATCAGTGATCACGCTTACTGGGCTTGTTTATTAAGGAGGAGTTTGATCAACCATCCGATAAGAGGATTTTTTTAAGATAAAATATAGAGAATTAAATCTATAATATTTTCTCATAACTTCAACTTTTTAAGAATAAACGCGATTTTACATGATTTCATAATTTGATGTATGCGATTTATAAAAGGTTTTTGCTACACAATTTTTTTCACACTCTATATTTTTTAATATTTTTTTTAAAAAAATTATTTATTATTTATATAATAAATATTTGATAAAAAAAATAATAAAAATTAAAAAAATATAGAATGTGGAGCGGAGGGAAGTTGTGGAGATTTATTCTTTATAAAATGCCAGCCGATTTCCTCGAAATGATTCCGGGGGATATGCATGCAGTACTCTATGATCATCATCTGTCGATGATATATGCATGAGACTGGGATTAGGTTGTCTGATGGGATAAAGCCCATGAAATGTGAGGCCGTCGGGGCCCCATGCATTATAAAGCACAGCCAAATTACTCTGGACTCACCGCTTAGCTTTTTCATCTCTCTTTTTTCACCGCTTGACGATTCAGATCACCTTCGTTTTTTTACTTGATGCAAGTCTCTTTTGCACTCTTTTTATTTCTGAATTTTATGATATAAATGCAAGTCGGCAATTGAAAACTTAATTTCTATATAATTAAATAGATATGACAGCCTAGCTAGTATGTATCGTCACCTCAAGGACTTTAACGTACGTTAGTTGTTCACATATATCGGCCGAAATTACAAATATCGGAAAAAAGCTTAGGATATTGGGTAATAAAACCAAGGAAGACATGCTCTCTCTTTAGTTTTTTATTTTTGGCTATTTTCATATCAATATTATAACGTGACTTCACGTAAATTTGCTGGCTTTGCTGCTGGTGGTACTGGTAGGCGTTGGACAGAGGAATCCGAGGCCCACAACTTGATATTTTATTTTAATGGGAGTACCTGATGGGTGCGCAGAAGCTACCTTGTATATGCATGATGCCACGTACAGTGCATGTGATGGAATAGCAGTACAATTAATAATTGTGCTCACACAGTACGACTGCATCCTCAGGACTTTTAACAAGTACTTTATGAATTATTGCATATTAATGGACCATTAAATATGTAATCATATCAAGGTCGAGCATAAATATTATGATTATCCAATTAATAGGGTGTACGTACGTTATAAGTATCATTTTTCGATGAGTTAATATAAATATAATCCTCAAATGGAGACTACTTATATAAGACTATATTATTATGTTTAAATAAAAAAATATATATAATAATATCGTTTTTAAAATAACATATTTTTTTTTACTCTTATTAATTAATGAGACTGCACATAAGTCTCTCACTCAGAATTGTAAATAAAATTCCTCTTTTCGAGTATTATATATAATAACTTCTTCGGCCATTTTGATCGGATGCCATCTTGGACTCTTGAGAATCATGTACAGCTAGAAAATGTTTTTGTGGCCTAAGCACTGTTGCAAACCCATTAATTTGAGAAAGAAAAGAGCTTACCAGCCCAAGCAGCAAAAGTCTTTCTAAGTTTCTCTGTTTTGGAGCAACCAACTCGTGAAAAAGAACCTTTTCGATCCCTTTCTTCGATTTTAAATTTAAAAGCTCGTGAACTTTATTTAACACAAAAACAAAAAAAAAAAAAAAGCAAGCTCGTGCATTTTATAAAGGAAAATACTATAGACACAAAGGGATTCCACAAAGGAATCCCACACACTGATATGGCATACTACCAGTGTGCCACGTCTACGTTTCTTCCTCTTTCTTTTTCTTTTTTCTTTTTTCTTTTCACTTTCTCTCCCGTTACAGCTCCTGCCATCTCCCCGTGCCCGCTCTCCGCGCCATCCATGGTGGTCAGGGACCACCTCATGGTGGACAGAAGACGCCGGCGGTCCAAGCGGCACCGCCGGCGTGGAGTGCCGATATCGAGAGAGGGAGGTGCTTTACCGAGAGAGGGAAACGCTGCTCGGGGAAATCGAGAGAAAGAAGGGCTCCGGTGGCTGGGGGAGAAGCTTACGTCGACGAGGGGCTGGGTGCGGTGGCGCAGTTGGGCTACAACGGCTGCACTGGCAGCGGCAAGAGGGAGAAGCCATGTGAGGGGGGCTCGATTTCGGGAGGAGGAAAGGGAGAGGGGCTGCACTATGGGGGGTTGGGTCTAGTCGGGAGGTCACCGATAAGGGGGAACAGCCGTTGGTGATGGCCGACAACGAGCTGCGACGGCGGCGGCGGTGCTGTGGCTGGGAGACCGAATCGGTTGAAGCGTACGGTTGAAGGGAGAGAGAGGAGAGAGAGGAAAAGTGAAGGGAATGATAGTCTAGAAAAAATATACACGTGGCACACTGATAATGTGCCACATCTGCATGTGTGTGATCCCTTTGTCGCTCTAGCAGCCCTCTTTTATAAATGATCAGCTAACAATTCTATCATGAACACATATATATATATATATATATATTGAAGGCTAGATTAAATCTTTGGGAGGTCCCGATACCGACTGATCATTTAAAATACTGATCATGTCCTTTATTTATTTATTTATAATAATATAAAATAATTCAAGATACAAAAAATATTATCAACATGCTTATCACAAAAACTTGAGTACTATTATCATGTATTTACACAATGGATTTCATCTTGATCAATATAGAGATCACCGTTTACCAGGCTAATTCAAAATGGTATAAGTTGCGGAAAAAAGAGATAAGAAGCTTTTGGCAGAGAACAGTGAGAGAATAATTGAAAAAGAGAATAAAAAGAAATATGTAGGAAAGTCATATATATCTACGGATTAAAGAGTTTTGATGTCATAATTTTTTTGGGCCAAAGTTTGTATTTTGAAAAGAATTGTAGATTTTATATATATATATATAGATTTTTTTATATATAAGAAATAGACTTCAATTCCTTCCATAAAGATAGAGTTATATATGTGACTCAAATTACAAGCCAAACTAACATCTATTGTAAGCTTTTCCATACACAAAACTTTGAACAAGCATTGTCTAAATTTCGAAAAACTCTAAAAAATGAGAGTATCATTTTCTATATAAAACAGAAGAAAAAAACAACATGCATCAAAATTCCAAAGGATGAGAAGTGAACAACACACATATCCTCCTAAACAGAGAGAGGAACCAACCACTGCTATAGACAAGTGTCCAATAGCCTATTTTAATTATTTTCTAACACAAATGCAAACCGAGATATAGACACAAAAATACACAACAAAAAATTGAAAAACAAATGAAAACATAAACTGTGGTGGCATGTAAGAGACACGCGCCAACCCTGGGAGGAAGCCGATTGGTCAATGTTGAAGGTGTTGGAGTCGCTGACCCTGAGCTTTCGCGCGTGGCATCAACGGAAGAAATACGCAGTGGCGTGTGGGCACCACGCGTTCCCTTTGACCCCCGCGTGGGTGCAACGCGCCGCTCTGATTGGGGCCCAATCCGGTCGCCTGTTAGATCGGTGGATGGGGAGTTCTCCAGTGGAGCGCGTGTAAAGAGATGGTTGTCGGAGAAGCTCGAATCTGACTTTTCCCCCTTATTCCGATTGAAAAACAAAAAACAAAAAACAAAACCAAGAGAAATGAAGAAGAAATAGAAAAAGAAAGATGAGGGAAGGGAGGAGGAGGAGCCAAAGCTCCCCCAGCTGGAAACTGGTTCGGGAAGGTTTTGTTTTTAGAGAGAGGTGAGAGTCTCTCTCTCTAGAATCTATCAAGTAGAAAATCTTTTTTATATAGACTTAATTGGTACTAAAAGAAGCCTTAGCAAAACCCTAAATATGTTTATATTTTCTTTTAGAGAAAAACATGATTTTCTATTAAAATTCTTGTGTATTATGTGAGCTAGTTCTATTTTTAGTTTTCTTTAGAGGGAGGAAGATTTATATAAATTCTATGATATGTTAAGGTACTACACGTGTCTTCGCCACTTTACCTTACAAATTTATGATTAAATATTCTATTCATCATTTTTACATATTATTTTTTTTTTCCTTACAAAATATATGATATATAGATTATGAGTAGAAGAATATAATTAGTTTAAATAGAATAGAAAGGGTGTTTCGCCTTTTGATTTGCGGAGAGAGTCGCACCGAATTACTTTTAATTTCCTAGCTAGGGATAAGAAAAGTTGGGCCGGGGCATCTGGGAAGTTCCTTATGCGATGGCATATATACTTCGACCCAACTTGCATAATACATGATAGTCGACAATCGGTGAAATTCCCTTTCTTTGTGATCTTTGTGCCCTTGAAATAATTCCATTCTCATGATATAATTAGGTTCTTATGAATATGCCTAATTTATTAATGGGGTGGGAGGCAAACGATTTCGAGCTATATATATATATATTTATATGGTGAGCAATCTGCCACGTACAATATGTTTTGAAAGGGAAGGAAGGAAAGGCCATGGCAGCTCGCTACGAGTGGGAAGAGATTAATTAATTCTAGTATATTATATGTACGAAAATTAGGAACTATTTAATATATAGCACTACACCGATCGAATTCGATCTAATTAATGAACCAAACCATTTTTGGTTGAATCTTTTCATCATGTACTCTCAACCCCAAGGTATTATATATGGTGCTCCACATTATATATATGATCCCTAGATAGCATGGTTTATATTTGGGTTACATTAAAATAAAATAAGATTAGGGATACATTAATAATTAGGGGAGAAAAAAATTACTCATGATGGTTCGCGCGCATGCATGCACCACAATATCCGCCAGAATAATGCACAGTTGCACTTTTTTTTAGATCCCATAGAATAGAATGGTAATTACAACTTCGTATCCCATAATATTGGTCCCCTGGCCTAGCTTTACAATTTTTTCTTTATATATGTTATATAGAAAATGTGCATGGCTTGCCAAAAACGTACTTGATCCATTAATTACATGGCTTATCTCGCATCTCAGCCGTGCCAGCTTGGGGAAGAGATTTCTGGAAGCCATCTATTCCAAAGACTTGCAAAGCAGCTTCAGTTACCAAGACTGAAAAATGAAAAAGTAGAGAAGGATCAATATTGTAGTAGTAGCTCGGATCTTGGATCAGTTGTCAATTGGACGGAGAGAAGAGCGGCGGTTCTGATTTGTCTCTTTGAAGGCGAAGAAGGTGAATTACGAGTTATTCTCACCAAGAGATCCATGAAACTGTCCTCTCACCCAGGTAGATATACACCATATATATATATATATATATATATCTGTGTGTGTGTGTGTGTGTGTGTGTGTGTGTGGACCTTAGTGCATGTTGGCACAGAAAAAGTATTGAAATAATTAAAGGAGTGCATGAATTGATCATGAGATGTATGTTTCCATGTGACAAACAGGGGATGTAGCTTTGCCTGGTGGGAAATTTGAGAAAGGAGATGCAGATGACTCGGCTACTGCATTAAGAGAAGCCATGGAAGAGATAGGATTGGAACCTAATCTGGTTCGAGTTGCTGCCACATTAGAGCCTTTTATTTCTCAGGTGCTAGCTGCATGTGGTTCATATCATATTTGATGATTTTCCATTTAATATATCTTGTTTTAAATTAGCTGAATATCATGTTTTGTTATGTCACTTGATGATCATGCATGCAGCACCTACTCAAGGTTGTCCCTGTGGTAGGCCTACTTGCTAGGAAAGGAGATTTCAGGCCTTCACTCAATACAGATGAAGTTGATAATATTTTCGATGTTCCGTTGGATATGTTTCTCAAGGTTTTTACTTCTTAACCCATTTAATCTTGAGCTCTAATTACTTAGATTGGTTTTTGGGTTTATTTATGAACTCTTGTCACTACAAGAAAAACGAGCATTAGTGATCGATTATTTGTGACAAGAATGGTTATTTGCGACCAAAACTGATTCATTTTAATAAGAAATAGTCATTTTCACAAGAAATAGTTAGCTACAAATAAATAGTTTTCTTATAGTCTATTATCAAATAGATAAACACAAAACGATAGTCGATCGGGAAATGATGATCATCAGGAAGAAAAACTCTACCAAACGTTTGAACGCAAAGTCCAAGTACAACCATGTCTCACATTTTTGCAAAACATGATAGTGACCTGCCCCCTTACCCTTGATTCTTTGGCCTTCAAATACAATGAAAAAGGAGAACTTTTTGTGCGGCTCTCTTTCCCTTTTTTGTATAAAGCGGGGGTTAGAGAAATTCTTGACCTATTCACAAAAGAAAAGGGCTGAAAACATTTGAATAGAAATACTGCTCCTGACTCTGTGAAAAGCATCTTATATATAGACCAGGTAAGAAAGGGACCAAGGAAAGAGACTGCAGGCCCGGGTATGGCCAGTGTCATGTTTTGTGTTCCATATATGCTCCCACCAAACTAGTTTTTTATATGGAAAAATTTAGTTGTAAGCGATTCTGTGCACTAATACGTATATTCATTCAATATGATTGGTCAGAAAGTATGGTTTATTGAAAACAGTGCTAATTTGAATTTAGAATATGAAAGCAATAATATTAATACGTAGATTGGTATGCAAATTTACTTGTACATAATAAAACTCGACTGATAAACCAAACGGTTGTTTGGTAAGCTTTCCGGCTGGCAAGACAACTTGCACAGACATTTTTTGATAACATTAAATGGTATCAAATAAATAAATAAAATAGCAAATAATTTCTAAACATCTAAAAAGGATGGTACGTACGTATATCACTTGGGTCGTTACCAAACTTTGCTCAGCAAAGAAGGTAGAAATGAATTAGACTTGCTTTTTTAAAGTCTCTCAATAAGTAGATAATAATCGTACGTGTATGGGCCATGGAATTGGAGTCTGTATGATGATAATATAATGCTTGGGTTAACAGGAAGGTGCATGCAGACATCTGACAAACCTAATCCATTTGATAAAATTAATGCATACCCTAACCCCATATATGTAGATTCTGCACATGAACTACAGCTTAGCGAGCACATCAAAGACATTTCTTTCATTGGGATCGAAACAACAAATTATTATTAGAATATTATTTTTTAATATTATTATTATTTTGAGATTTGAAAAAATTGAAATGTTTATTATATGTTGTGTGGGAATTTGAAAAGTTGTAATAATGAGATCATGAGATGGATTGAAAGTGTTTCTGTATCCAAACGGAATCATTTCACTTGGTATTCATAATATAGATATATGCTTAATTTTCTTATGTTTTGTAGGAAGATAATCATAGATGTGAAGCAAGGGAGTGGATGGGTAGGAAGTACATTCTTCATCTATTTGATTTCCAATGTGAGAAAGGTGGTTTCCTCATATGGGGTTTAACAGCAAGCATCCTTATTCGCGCAGCATCTATTATCTACCAGCGTTCTCCGTGTTTCGAGGCCCATCTCCCTGACTTCCAAACAATTGCAAATATATATACTACTTGATCAATAACATTGATCTATATGATCAAATATGACATGATGTTCCGATATAAATGTAGCAGTACGTAACTCCTCAACTCGTGTACGTAGTCATGATCTGATCTGCATAACTTAAAAGCTGGCCAGACAGTGTGAAATTTAGAGTAGGGAGTCGGGACTGCAT
>QEOT01007667.1:0-77991 GCA_003123785.1 Pterocarya stenoptera
GAGGTGGGAAGTTATGTGGAATCCTGCTACGAGGGCTGCTCGAACAAAAGTACGTAGTACTGTTGGACATGGATTTTAATTCTTCGGCCCCGATGATCTCCAGCCTTAGCAACTTAATATATAAACATATATATCAATCGGCATGCATGACCGAATGATATCACAGGATTAATTTTGTGTATTTTAATTAATGCATGGAAGTTAATTTGTACGTCTTAGACTCAGGCTTGTCAAGAAATACTAGCGTTCTTTCAGATGATATACAGTCATGTTATTCAAATAATTAAAGAATAAAAGGATGATTAATTAATATTAGTGTTTCCATGAAAGAACTCTTTTTCCTAGCTCATTAATGATCGTTATATATCATGCATGTATATACGTGCATGAAGTCCGAATGAGTTTACTCAATCTATCCAAAATGAATGCCAAAATTATACATTGTTACTTACGTAATCATATATACGCGCGTATTACTGATGTGTCTGCTATTTAAAATGGTGAAGATATTAAAAATCCAAAATTCAATTTTTTTTTTTTTAAACAAGGATAAAATAGAGCTTAGTCAGTAAGTATAGTATTGTATATATGTGTAGCACTATATATTCTCTTTTAATCAAACATCTCTTTAATTTGACGGAAGATTAATACAAAAAATAATCAAACGTGCATGCTAGTCTTTTGTCATCTCAAAACTAATTAACCAAAAAAATCACTCTCCATATAAAGTCAACAATCGATCTTCATAAATCCCAAATTAAACTTCCCAATATCTTCCTTTTGGCCGGTCAATGAAACATTCAATTGATTCATTTTTGTTCCCAATTAGTAATATTTTAAAAACAAAAGTGAGATAGATGCAAATGAATTCACAAGTACTACTTCACAGCTCCGTAAGAAAATAATAACTTTTAAGAATTCAAACATATCAAGTCAAAGAAGGAGTAAAAATAAATAAAAGAATAAAAATTGTGCAACAGTTGGATGTTTATATTTTATCATTTTTGTTTTAAAATTTGAGTAACGTACTATTAACACAGGTAAATTACAAATAATCTACCGCGCCCGTCATGTAATCATACATGTGCAGATATCTATTTAGCTAATTTTGTTGGTAATTTACTAATAATTGTGTACGTACTTGTTTCTTAGCTAATTCTATGCATGAACTTGTTTGGTGATTATCGGTTCCATTTTTCGTTTCTAGGGTTTGTTGAAAGGAAATGGTTCTGATCGATGGAACTGATGATCAGGCTATCTCCCATCCAACTTGTTTATTTTACTTTTTACTGCTTGTTCTACGCTCCATCGACTTGATCAAGCTTCGATTTATATATATATATATAAAATAATTAAAAAGACATTATAATTAATTTGTGTATTTCGATTGAAGGAATTCACTTTGTTGTTGAAATTAAACTGGAATATTCTTATTTAAAATAAACAAGAATTAATAATTATTGTTCTATCAAATGTTATATATTTTGAATTTGCCATAAACTATTATTGTTGTTTATTTTCTATTTCCGATCGATAATGATGTTATGCTAAGTCTGCGCTTTAATATATACTAACTAGCCATGCATCCACGCGATGCATACGTGGCTGAGTATATATAATAAGTAATATAAGTTAATGTGGTCTAGTTCATTACTAATTGTAGTTATATTAAATGTAGAGAAAAGAAATTAAAAAGGGTAGAGAGAGAGAGAGAGAGAGAGAGAGAGAGTTGGTGTAAATAAAAGACTACATATGCGTATCCAAAAGCTAGCTATTGCATTAACAATAAATTTGGTTTGTGAAATATTTGAGTGTTGTTATATTTCAACCTTCCCATACATATTTTCTACTAGGGGCCGGTGGTAATTCATGTAATTTGCAGGTCGTGTTCGTATCATGTTAAGTCATGATCATTCGACTATATAAATTAATCCGAATTTGATCCATTAAGCTAATCGTGTCAATTTTTCACACTCTAACCCAACTCATTTAAATAATTAGTTATATTGTATCACCCATTTTGACCTATTTAATAATTATTAGAAATAAGTCAAGACGACACAACTCATTTCAATCTGTTTCATGCAAATAGGTTGATCCGAACCCATTTATATCAAACTCAAACCTGTTAATTTCGTATCGCGTGTTTATGTTGGGTTAATTATGAATCGAGTCATATATTGTCACCCCTATTTCCTACTTCATATTATTATTAGTATCTTGCTTGATGTTATTTTCATTCTTTATCTACGCATTTTTTGGCTAATATTTATTGAAACTGCAGGTTTGAGAATGCACGTACATTTTGAAAAGAATTAGTAACACATGACACAACAGTATACAACTTCTATTATTGACACTCCTGAGCAGCGTAAAAAAATAATTAGGAAATTTAAAAAAAAAAAGAAAAAAAAAATTCTAATGATAATGTTAAAACCTCAACAACAATAAATTGCATGTTAGTTCCCAGCCTCATTTTTCTGTTTTAGGAATATAATGCATGCATGGCCATTAAGCGAACCATATGTACATCATGTCATCCTAAAATCTTTGCATGGGGGTGAAAAATCAAATTCAAAGTATAAAAAGGATCAAATCTCTAGAACAAAAGTGGTAAGAAATCTCCTAAATGATATTAAATTGAAATGGTAATTACCAAGCATTAAGAAAAAAATCGTAAAAAATAAATGTTAAATTAACAAAATTTACTGCATACATGTATACCAAAATTGACTTGTTTGGTTTTAAAAGCATCGATCCCCTAAAAAACGAAAAAAACTAATGCTCTCATAACATTTATTTAGAATGTCATGTGGAATCTATGAAGATTTTAAACCCACCACAGGTCCACAGATATCTATCCCGACCAATTGAGCGACATTTGCATAGGTAACAACAACTATTACAACTAACAAGTTTCCACATGTAGATTAAATTATGATCTTGCATTAATATTCTAGAACAGCACTGTCATCATGTACATATTCACTGGACTAAAAATTGGATGGACAAGTGTACGTACTTCAGTCCCTATAAATAGAGGGTTGTCATGATCATGTTTAATATATCAACAGCAGCACAAGTAATACCTAAAGCAAAATGTTTCGAGAGTCTTGAGTTTATAAGTAAGAAAATTAAAGGAGCGCGCGCCATGGACGGAGCAATTGGTGCAACAAAAAGGGTGTTGGTGGTGATGATGCTTTTGCTTGCTGTTGTTGTTGTACAAGCGCGAGATCAAGTCTCCCCTCCTGATCTCTCTCCTGGGTCCCCTAAGCCGCAGGAAAAAGGATTTCTTTCATGCCCTCGAAAATGTAATACCAAATGCTTGCCGAGCATTAGACTCAATCCTGTACAGTACGAAAGTTGCTTAGGTCTATGCTTGATAGAATGCATAGACTTTCCTCGGAATGAAGTTGTCTATGATTGTACTAAAAAATGCGCTGTATTCAAGACCACCACCTTTAAACTTGGTATGTCGATATTCCACTTAATTTTTCAAATGATTTTTACTCATCATCTCTCTCTATTTCTATTTTATACCATTAATAATTGGTTGGAGAATATATAAAAGTTTTACATATATTTGTTACTTTTTGATAGATTCATATGATGAGGTGGGAAGTTATGTGGAATCCTGCTACGAGGGCTGCTCGAACAAAAGTACGTAGTACTGTTGGACATGGATTTTAATTCTTCGGCCCCGATGATCTCCAGCCGGAGCAACATAATATATAAACATATATATCAATCGGCATGCATGACCGAATGATATCTCAGAATTAATTTTGTGTACTTTAATTAATGCATGGAAGTTTTGTACGTCTTAGAGTACTCAAGCTTGTCAAGGAATACTAGCGTTTTTTCAGATGATATACAGTCATGTTATTCAAATAATTAAAGAATAATAAAAGGATGATTAATTAATATTAGTGTTTCCACGAAAGAACTTATTTTTCTAGCTCATTAATGATCGTTATCATGTACGTGTATGAAGTCCGTATGCGTTTACTCAATCTATCCAAAATGAATGCCAATATTATATATTGTTACTTACATAATCATAGGTATTACTGATTTGTCAGCTATTTAAAACAGTGAAGATTTTAAAAATCCAAAAAAAAAACAAGGATAAAATAGAGCTTACTCAGTAAGTATACTAGTATTGTATATATGTACTCAAGTAGCACTATTCTTTTTTTAATCAAACATCTGATCTTTAATTTGACGGAAGAATACATGAAAAAGTACTAATCAAACGTGGATGCTAGTCTTTTGTCATCTAAAAACTAATTAACCTAAGAAATGACTCTCCATATAAAGTCAACAATCGATCGATATCGATCTTCACAAAGCCCAAATTAAACTTCCCAAAATCTTCCTTTTGGGTCAATGAAGCATTCAATGTTGAATACTCCTAAATTCCATGCAATTTACTCAATTAATTTGTTCCCAATTAGTAATATTTTAAAAAGAAAAGTGAGATCGATACAAATTATGAATTCACAACTACTTTAATTCACAGCTCCGTATATAAGAAAATAATAACTTTTAAGAATTCAAACACATCAAGTCAAAGGAGTACAAAAAATAAAAAATAAAAGAATAAAAATTTCATTAGATCGAATCATAGTTTTATATTTTATCATTTTTGTTTTAAAAATGGATCGAGTAAAGTGCTAGCACGTACAGGTAAAAAATAATCTACGTGTAATCATGTGCAGATATATATATATATATATATAAATATATATATCGCTTTTGTTAGTAATTTTCTAATTTGTGTACGTACAAGCTTGTTTCTTAGCTTGTATGCAACTTGGTTGACAGTACTCATGAGTAGCGTAAAAAAATAATTAGGAAATTTAAAACAAAAAATACTTCTAATGATAATGATAAAACCACGTACAACAACAATAAATTGCATGTTCCCATCATCATTTTCTGTTTAGGAATATAATGTATGCATGGCCATTAAACCGAACCATATATACATCATCTCATCCTAAAATATTTGCATGGGAGGTACTGAAAAATCAAAATCAAAATATAAAAAGGATCAATTCTCTAGAACAAAAGTGGTAAGAAATCTCCTAAATAATATTAAATTGAAATGGTTACCAAGCATTAAGGAAAAAAAAATTCGTAAAAAATAAATGTTCATTAATTAACAAAATTTATTGCATACATGAATACCAAAATTGATTTGTTTGGTTTTAAAAGCATCGATCCCCTAAAAAGAGAAAAAAACTAATGCTCTCATTACATTTTTAGAATGTCATGTATTTTCATTAAAATTAAAAAAGTGAAAACAAGAAAGAAAAGCTCATGCGGAATCTATGAAGATTTTAAACCCACCACAGATATCTATCCCGACCAATTGAGCGTAGAAAGAAACTACTAGTAATGTGCTGATATTCTCTGCTTTGGTTAGTAATTTACTATCTAAATTTTATTCTTTGCTTCTCTGCAACTTGCTTGGTGATTAACGGTTCCATTTTTCATTTCTAGGGTTTTTTTGAAATGGTTAAGACGGAATTGAGGCTATCTGCCATGCAACTTGTGTTTCTTTTGATTGCTTGTTCAATGTTCCACATACAAGCTTCAGTAAATCGGATAAAAGTAGTTTTTTGGTATTTATATTGAAGTAATTCACATTGTTTTAAAAGCTGAGTCGATGCTTCTATTCTTTGATTTTTAGGAATTTAATGGGTTGGATACTGCATGTCTGCTTCAAAAAGTCGAGCCGGTAAAGTATGTGTGAAAGTGTAGCTTACTGCTTCCTCGTTCTTCTTTTTTGTTTCTTAAGTAATTTCGTTGTGTTAATTATCGTTGTTTGTACTTGATAATTTTAAAGAATAATTATTTTTCCTTTTCCCTGAAAAAATGTAAGATTCGCACTTAAAATTGAAATGGGTTTAGGTGACTATGAGGATAACACATGATGTTTCGTTGCTTTTACTAACAAGAAGAATGTATTTTCATACATGAAATTATCTCTGATGTTATATACAAAGACATACACTTTTGTCAAACCTTGAATATGGATAACTGGGTATTTTGCAGCAACAAAAGTTTTTATATGGGATAAACCAGTGTTGTTCTGAGAGAAAAAAGTGCTTGTGTAAAATAAGCTGAGATAGGCAAGACATTAAAAGATACATTACTATTTATCTTTATTTACAAAAATAAAAGACTATCATGTTTTGCATAAATGCTTTAATAATATCATTTATAGATCGGCTGAATTGAGAGAATAGTTGTCTTTTCCCCATGTGTCGTTCTTGTGCTTTTTTGTGTTCTTCAATGTAAGCCCTGAATGTCGATAGCATGCAACCTGTTGCTTCTGCAGTTGATCACTTATTACATTCCGAAATAGTGGTATCTGAGTAGTTTCAGACATAAAAATATACTATTGTTGTTCTGTATTGGTGTTCTGATTATGGTTCCTCTCAATTTTGTGCTAGCTATTTTATTGAAGTGCTTTTCTCTGTTGACAGCACTATGTCCTACTGGTTGGGTTATTCACCCCGATAAGAGTAAATGCTTTGGTTATGTGAGAAGTCCCAAGCCATGGAGTGAGTATGAGGTCATCTGTAAAGGCTATGGTAGGCATCTGGCAGCATTAACATCATTTCAAGAACTGAACTTTGTTCATAACCAATGTGGTGAAGTTGTTCGTGGATGTTTGGGTTGGAGGAAGAGTCATCAACTCTAGTGTTGGCTTTGGTTGGAAGTGGTTAGATAATACTCCATATTGGAACGAGACCATCTATCCTGGGTCACCTGTTCAATCAAATTGCACCAGTTTGTCCTGCCACACCAACAATTCATTTGATCTATGTACATTGGTCACTAATGGATCAACATCTCTCATTAGTGAGAGATGCAACGTGTCTCATGCTTTCATATGCATGCTTGATATAGGTGTGTACTTTTTGTCTCTTTCAAGTTAATTGCTCGTGTTGTGATTCTACTTATTAGTTATGATTTGTTGGTTTCCGTGCATATATGCTAACTTTGTCGAGAAACCTTATTTTCCATTTCTTCCAGGGAGTGTATGCCACCACATGCACTGCCACGAGGAATATCTTATCATCCTTGTAGTTGTAAGTGGGTTGATCCTCTGCACTACGTTAGTTGTAGTAGTTTGGTTTCTTGCATACAAGCGGAGCAAGAAGTGCAGGTGGTCGTGCAAATTATCTAATCCAGCAGCTTCTGCATTAGTCCCCCCATCATGGAAAGTCTTCATCAAGGAGGAACTGAAGTCAGTTACAAAGAACTTTAGTGAAGGAAACCGTCTAGTTGAAGATGCCAAGACGGGTGACACATATGGTGGCCTTCTATATGATGGATCAAAAGTCCCAATTAAGAGGTTGACAAGATCTAGCTTTTATGGGAGAAAGGAGTTCTATTCTGAAATTGGAAGGGTGGCAAGGCTTCACCATCCAAATTTGATTGCTGTGAAAGGATGCTGCTATGATCATGGCGACCGCTACATTGTTTATGAGTTCATAGTTAATGGGCCCTTGGATAAATGGCTACACCACATACCAAGGGGGAGTCGGAGCTTAGATTGGGCTATGAGAATGAGCATTGCCACTACTTTTGCACAAGGAATTGCGTAAGTATAAATCTAAACTATTTCTTTGGTAAAAGATAACTTTTTACACTGCCATTCTGATTAAACATGTCAAATAACTACTATTTAAGAGGATAATCATTTTCAATGATGTCTTAGATAGCCTAAAATGTGCTGCCAATATGTTACATCTTTTATGTATTCTCTACAAACAAATTATGCAATGTGTACTTGATGTATGCTTTTTTATTGTTGTTTTAGTATCTAAAAGAATCAATGCCATGCACCTCGACTCAGCAGCATCCATCGATAATATTAAAAAATGACCGACCATAGGAAGAAGGACAAGAATAACATCAATAATGTTTTTTTTACTGTCATAGGTCCTCATGTGGATATTCTTTATATGAAATTGTTGAAATATGACGGAATAATTTTTGTATGGTAGTACAGATGGTGTGTACTCATGTTTTAATTGGAGCCTTGCTTTCTTATATTCGGAACAGGTTCCTGCACGATAAGGTTAAACCACATGTTGTGCATCGAGATATCCTTGCTAATAATGTACTACTTGATGAAGAGTTTGGAGCAAATTTAATGGGGGTTGGCCTTTCAAAGTTTGTTCCATATGAAGTGATGCAGGAGCGGACTGTGATGGCTCGTGGCACATATGGATACCTAGCACCAGAATTTGTGTACAAAAATAAGCTTACAACAAAGAGTGATGTTTATAGCTTTGGCGTTCTGCTGCTTGAAATTGTGAGTGGCCGCAGGCCTACACAGGTGTTTGATTTGGTTGGTTGGCGGAGTATATTTGAATGGGCCACACCTCTGGTTCAGGCTCATCGCTACCCTGATCTCTTGGATCCTCACATATCTTCTTCCTCTGATATTCCCGAGGCTGGTGTCATTCGGAAGGTGGTGGATCTTGTCTATGCTTGCACTCAGCATGTCCCATCTATGCGCCCCAGAATGTCTCATGTTGTTCATCAGCTCCAACAGTTGGCCCTGCCAGCTATTGTAAAGTAGGTTCAACGTATCTTTTGCATTCCATAGCATGAATTAGGGATTATTTTTCCCCCAATTTTTGGATTCCCAAGTAATTTTTGTAGAACGATAGTAGCACCCGTGTAGTTTTGAAAGACATCCTCGCTGTTGTGTCATCGGTTACGTAATTGTGGCAATTATGTTCATCTAGTTAACGGATATGTCTGTTCCGGTGATATTGCATTTAATTAGCAAGAATCCAAGTGGATAGCTTTGAGCATTGGAAACAAACTGCCCAATGTTAGTCCCTCTTTGCCCCCACGGTGACGGTTGTACCATATTTCTGAATCATTGCTATGAAAGGCATCTGAGTTCTTACTGTATCTATTGAATTTAATATTTCAATAGAGTTAATAATCTTAAGCATTTGGATATATATAGAAAGGAGAAATACTCTAACCACAAAGAGATTAAAAAAAATAATTTTGCAAATTGACGTTGGTTGATGTGGTTCATCAGATTATAAAGTTACTTTTATTATAAAGTAGATTTAATAGATTAGATGAAATCACGTCAATTTGTAGGATTGTTTTTGTGTAAATGAAATTAACTCCACTAAAGATCTGACTAAGAGAAGAAAAATAAAGAGGGATACTAAATGCCTGCCCAGCGCTACATTCAACCATTTGCATGCTTTTTTATTTTTTAAAAAATGATTTTGAGGTTGGAAATTATAAATGTTAATGATATCTTTACACCTCTCTTATTACTATTTTACTATTCAGTATTTTTTTTTTCTTTTTGCTATTTGAATTTGGATTAAAAAAATTCTAAAACATGACCTTCGTGCATAATTTAAAAGAAAATAAATTTAATCAATCAACATAATCATGTAAATTAATTAAAAATAAATTTAATTTTATAAAAATGGAATCAAAGAGCAAAACATTTTTTAATAAATTGAATTTATTCACGTTAGTTGATTGAGTTTATTTTCATCTAAATTGTGCAAGGTCATATTTAGAGATGTTTAATTCAGATTCAAAGAGCAAAAAGAAAAAAAAAATAGCCCAGTAGTAAAGTCATAGTATGAGAAGTATAAAGATATCATTACCCAAATAGAAATCTATCCACCCGTGTGTGTTTGTGTGTGTGCCCTATTTGGTTTTTTGCGACCAACATTCTCACTCAGTTTGCAGATGAAAGAGCTTTCCAATGCAGCTAACCACCCAAGTAACAACCGAGTTTTGCTACTCATCATCTTCACACACTACACATTATTTTATTTTATTTTTTATTCTTCCTAAACTAATTAAGTTCTTCCACTCTTTATTCATACACTACATATTCGGTAAGAGATAAAAATTAAAAAATTAAAAAAAAAATTATATATGATATTTAGAGTGAGAATGATGAGTAAATTTTTTCTTTTTCATTTTATCCTTTTCCCTATTATATAAAACATAACTGGAAGTTATGAAGACAGGATCCTTTCTGCCTAAACAAAGAATCGACAAGATATAAAACTTTGGACGGGCTTTTTTCTTTTTTCTTTTTTCTATTGTACGTCTCATTCGAGATAAATGACAATATTCTGAGTTAGATATTGGCATGTAACTCCAAACAAGCCACTGACAGCATCTTACAAAAGAGTTGGATGCAAATTTGAGCATCATGAAAAGGGTAACGAAACATTCGTGCAGCAAAGAAATAATAGTAGCTTGCACTCGTACTCGAATTGATGCAGGAATGTCTAAATAACTTTAAGGGATATTACATAAAAGGAAGGATTCACATTGTTTCATACATAGCAATATATAAATCTTATATATCATCATGGTCGATGCTGGGTTCTTTTCCTGTCTATTTTACAAGACTTCATCTCAAACTCATCACAGGCCAAGGAGTCACGCCACCAGCTGGCAGCGACGGTCGTATAATGGGGACCCTCCTCACCACTGAAAAGGCTTCATTAAGACGTGCTGCACGGCTCATGAACTGCGACACCTTCTGCAAAGATTGTTAAAGTAAAATATGCAAGTTTGACGATCTACGTTCCATTAAATCTCATAAGATTATCTTTGAAAAAAAAAATCACATCTGCTATACAAGCAGATGCAGCAACATCCACCCAATACAACTAATTCACTAAAGAAAATCAAAATGCACTTATCTTGCCAACTGGCTTTGCTTCAAGTCCCCAATTCAAGAAATATTATATATCTCCCTTCAGTGATGTTTATTTTAATATAGTTATCAATATATCACAAGATTACCAGAAGGGATCTACTCTTTTTGGATTTCCACCACTCAAAGCTTCCACCATTCATAATTTCTTATTTATACATGTAAAGAGGAAGATGAGTCTTCAGAAACATAGAAAATAAGATTTAAGGCATACTTCAGGCATCAGGCATCAAATAGCCAAAATGAGTCTAGTCTAAAGCATTCCGGCTGAAAACTCATTCCAACAAAACTATCTTTTTTTCCCAAACTAAGTTGGTATATTTCACCTTCCTGTTCATGTTAACAAGTTCTCGTACCAAAAAAAAAAAAAACGAAGTAATTTTGTGCATTCATCTATCAGCCTAGATTCCATGGACCTTGAATTCCAAAAATGTTGTATCGTTCTTTATTATTGGTTGAAACTCATATCATTCGGTGTTATCAATCTGATAACCATCGTATAAAACTTCACTCTCGAATTGCTAGAATTTGTTAACTATCCCAATCCCTTTACGCGAACAGTCAAGTACCTGAAACCTGATATACAACTCTGAGCAGGCTTCTCACCTAACATATGTCTCACCAACAGCACAATCAACTTCTCATGAGAAAATAACACATGGTGCTTACCAACATGCTAGCATACTATCTAGATTTCCTCAAGAGCAGAATGTGATATAGTAAACAACCAATATGCCATGCAATCATCCATATATTCCCTCAATCTTGTCAGCCAGGAGGGTGCAAAAATTTCTGCCCAAAATACTTCAGCTCGGCTTCACTACAGGATTTGGGAATGAATGCTGGGTTGGGCCACCTCGAATGGCATGAGCAGCATATGGGGAGACTGCATACATGGTTTTTAGAGGGATCTGGACAAAAGACCAGCCAGTGTCCACCCAACTAGAGGGAATGAGAAATTAATAGGCTACGAAACTTATCTTTAAGGTTTACTTTATTCTGATCATTCAGAGGGCAATGCGGAGTTGCTAAATGAAGTCCTCCATTTCTTTCGGAGGTGCTGACATACGTTATGCTCCAAACTATACAGCCCGAGTGCAAGTGAGCCCGATATATTTGTTCAAAAACTTGTCAAAAAAATATATTTGTTCAAAAACTAAAACACATCCTTTTTTTCTTTCCACGCAAAAAGGGAAATGGAGGAGGTGAAAGGGTCCTAGAAAGTGGGAACCGCCCTAAGTGGCCAAACCCAAACCCCATCAAGGACGTAATGGTACACAGTAGGCTAACAAGGATCGTGGATATAAGTCTCATCGTCTTATCGAGTGTCCATATTATGAAAACCTATCTCTACACATCTGAACAGGAACTAAATCATATCCGTAAAACAACATCAAGAGCCCCGCTATATCTGTACACAAACTAAGCTTTAACATATCCTTAAAACAACACGAATACTTGTTTGATCCACAATTTCAATTCAACTTTTGCCTATTTCTCACCCCAGACTACAAGTATATCATGGCCAATAAAAGTTCTCCCAGAGTTCGACATTGAGAACCAGACGTTTAAGATGTCTAACTACACGAGAACTCTCAGTGGCAAGAAAATTAACCAACCAAAAGATGCTTGAATAGTTTCCAATGATTTCGAAGCGTTGGCACTTCAATTTCTTGTGCCGATAAAAAGTCACCACAATAACAATAAAAAAGAGTCAAATATATGCAAAAACTGACCTTATCATCAACAGTGACCTTCAGCTGCAAGGTCTGGCTCTTCCTCTTCATCTTATACAGTCTCCGTCCCAAGAACACGAACCCCATCACTGCTGCCGCCACGGAGAAGGACCAGACGGGGCTAACTCTAAAAGCATAATACTTCAAGATCTCAAGAGGAACCTTCCACCAAACTATCCTTCTCCTCTCTCCCTCACCGCTCAATTTCGCGTCCGATATTATTTCTTCAACCGCATCAGCTTTGTTCTCGATCGAGCAATGTTCACCGCCCAGATCACCCGAAATCTCCGACTCATCTCGTTTCTCCTCACTATCATCCCCGAATTTTATCGACACCAAAGCCTCTCCGCCAGAATCCGACCAGAAGTTGCTAGAATACTTATCCTGGGTTTGAATTTCTCCGAATTCTTCAAATCCCAGTTGGGGTTTGATGTTTTCCGCTAATTTACTCTCATCGGAGCCCAACTTACCAAAGTTTTCATTCTTGGCTTTCATTTCTTCAATTCCTTCAACAGCCGCTTGGCTTTTCGCAGTTTCTGCGAAGCCCAGTTCATGTTTAGCATCGAAATCAACAAGCTTCCGTTCATCGGAACGATCGCTGCTCGAATCAGACCAGAACTCGCCAGAGTTTTTAATCGCGTATCGTGTCTCAGACCCGGGATCAATCCAGCTCGGATTGTCCGACTCAACCTCGCTTGAATCAACCTCTGAAGCGTTCTTGGCATACCTCTCCTGATTCTCGAGGGAGAAGTAATCGGACCTGATCATGCCCTCCGAGTCACCCTCGATTCCCTCAAAATTCCTCAGAATCTCATCCGACGCGGTCGAATCAATCAGACCAGCACCGTCCGGGTTAACGAGTACAGTCTCCGAGTTGTGGAGCACCTCCCAGTCTTGAAACTCGCCAGCCTCGCCTTCCATCTTGTTTGTTCGTTTGTTTAGGAGGATCAACCTCGAGAAACAAAAAAAAAAAATCTAACCCTTACAATGAGAAGCCGACTCCACTTTCTCTCTAGATTTTACACCATAGGATCTCCACCTATAGCAGGGACTAATAACAAGAGATCCGCTATAGGATTTCCCAAGTATAATACAGTTTAGAGAAGGTCGGACATAAATTCGCCGATGTAATTGGATGGAGCCCAATCAACTGGAGACGCGATGTGGAAGAGTGAGGTTGGACGCGGTTGAGATTTACCCGGGAAGGACTGGGATACCCCTTTCTTTGACACAGAGTCGAGGAGGCAATGAAGGGCATGCGGAACAAAAGGATAAAGCACACAAAGGTTTTGATAAGATTACAATGGTTATTCGGAAATTGCGGAGACTGTCCAATTGAAAATGTGGACCTGGCCCACCACCAACAAAGTTCCAAACTCTTAGGCCCCGTTTGTTTACACAAAACCACTATCTCATCTCATCTCAATCATTACAACTTTTTCAAATTCCCATACAAAAATATAATAAACAATTCAACTTTTTCAATTTTTAACATAAAAATAATACTAAAAAATATATTCTACTAATATTTTATTTAACTACTATTCAAAGCATCTCATCTCATCTGTGTATCCAAGCGGGGCCTTAAACCTTGTCGACCTTCTTCGTCTCTGATCTTCACACAACTCAACCGACAACAGTAAATGAATTAGTGCTGTAAATGAATTAGTCTCTTTGATAGCCGTTTGGTCCTCGCTTAGTTAAAGTTGAATTGAACTCAACTCGTGAAAAAAAAAAAAAAAAAAAGGGTTTGTTCTTGAAAATGAATATTCACTCAATATGTAAATGACACGTACTCGATAAAATTCGATTCTGCTAAAATACATTAAGACCGACTCATTTATACTCGAATCGACTCGTTAGCTCGACTGGATCAAAACTCATTCATATATTGATAAATATATGCATATATCTATGTATATATACATATATTTATATGTATTAGTTAATAATATAAGCATAATACTTTTATAATTAAATATATATTAATATGTAATATAATTACTTATATCTATAAAGTGAATATACTTCATAGGTATCTTTATAATTTGTATAATAATTAGTCGATAAAATTTAATAATTTCATATACTAATATGTGAGAACTATATATGAAATAGATGTATGTTACCATATTAAGTGTGTATTAATAATATATATAGGCATATAATATATTATTATTTTAGATAAATATCAACTAGTTAGATATTAGTTATTTATAAATTTTTTAAAATTTTATAATTCAATAAAAGTTCTTAAAATTTTATAATTCAATAAAAATTATACTTGTTAGTTGTATAAATTCAAAATTAGATCTTTTATTTTTTATTTATTTAATTTATTAATTATTAAACCTTATTAAAAAAATAAATAATTTGAACTCAAGTTCAAGTTCGACTCGATTCGAACTTATTTGTGAGACGAGTTTGAGTTCGAGTTGAGAGTTTAGTTTATCGAATCGAGTTTAAACAAAAATTTAAAAAAAATCTTGAACTTGAGTTTGGACTCAAATTCGAATATTTTAAATCGAATCGAACTCGACAAGCTAAAAATCAGCTCGATGCAGCTGGATTACAGCCCATTTGTAAACGGAATTTTGGAGGAAGTTGGCAAAACTGACCATTAACCCAACAAAGCTTGTTTTATTATATGGCACTTTTTGTAATCAATTCTTTACAATTAATGTGCCGTTTTGTTTGATGGCAGTTTTTGTAATCGGTCCATTACTATTAATATGCCGTTTTGTTAGAAGGCAGTTTCCTCTGCAGTTGGTTAGTTGCTCCTTCCGTCAATCCGTTCTTAAAAATCAACAAAATCTACTATAATCTATAATGCCTATAATTTTTTTTATAAATATCTTATAATTCATTTTAAATTAATAAATATAATTATGACACTATATTAAAAAATAATAATTTCAATTTTACATAACTATTCTTTGTTTAAAGTTGAGTGATAAAACAGTTGTAGAGTTATGATGGTAGGTTTATCATTTTCCAATACCTATAATGATTATAGTATAATGCAAAAGTTCACTATCAACCTTTTTTAAATTTTTAATCTTTATTGTTGGCAATTAGATGGGAAGCAAATCTAATAATATAATGACATGTTTTGAGGGATGTTAGAGAATATCGAAACTCTCCTCATCCAACTTATTGCATACCTTCCCCTCTCCCACAAAGTATCGATGTAAAATAAGCTTTTTAATTTCAGCCGCCAAAAGAGTTCAACTTTAGCAAGGCAATTAATTGAGAGCAGTTCCATCTTAATTGGGAGGCATGGGACCTTACACATGTGAGGGCTTTTACCATCACCGTGTGGTGGATGCTGAAGCCTCCAATCTTCTCATTAAATAGAGTAATAGTAGGTATAATTTTAAAGAGCACTGCTATACGGAAGCTATTATTTTGCATCCATTACGTGGCTTCCTCCCCACCTTTTTTTTTTCTTGCTGTTCTCGTCTCTCTAACTGCTCTTTCTCTCTCATCACTCTTTCTCTCTCGCCCGCTCACTCTCTCTCATCACTCTGTATCTCTCTCTCTCTCAACTCTCTCTCTCTCTCTCTCCTCACTTTTGCTTTCTCTCTCATCACTCTCGCTTTCTCTCTCTCTCTCTCTCTCTTCTCTCTCTGCAACTCTCTCTCTCATCACTCTCACTCTCTCTCATCACTCGTTCTCTCTTCTCGCAACTCGCTCTCTCTCTCATCTCTCTGCAACTCATCGTCCGTTTCTTCGTCTCTTTCTCTTCTCGCAACTTGCTCTCTCTCTCATCTCTCTGCAACTCTCTCTCTTTCTCATCACTTGACTTTAACTTTAAATCTGGTGAAAACACGTAATGTGTGTAGTAGTTTATCCCAAACAGTGACTACAAGGATTAATTCAATTTTAAATAGATAATTTCTTGCAAATCTTTTTAAAAATATAGGCCTTATTAATAAATAATAATAAAAAATTTTAACATTTTTTTAAGATGATATATACTTTTTTGAGAAATGATATATCAGCCACTACTCACTTTCATACCCCACACTTTTAGTTTTTTTTATAGGGTGTGAGAGTATTTTTTATAGATTGTGAAGTGTGAAATAGTAAATAATGACTGATGAAAAGAATTTTTCTACTACTTTACATTTTATAAGGCCCTGCGCGAGATTTATTTATTTAGAATTTGTACATTAAATATTATCTTTCTTTCCCATACTATGAAATGACTAGATACCATCCGGATGAAGGATCCAATTCCCATCAGGTTAAATAACAAATGCTTCCAATTCCTGCCTTTCGGCATCTGTATTTCAATATTCAAGGCAAGACATCTAATTTACTTTAATTTATCTATTTATTTTGCTCATTTTAAATAAAAGTTATTGTAGATGTTGGAAAAATTACACAATAGGAGAGGGAGATAAAGATTCATTACCGGCCCACTGAGTTGACTGGACCTCAATTAATGTTGTTTGGAGTTTCCGGTAGTGTTCCGGTGTGCTTGTATGACAGCGATGCATATGTCCATGGCGATAAATAGAAAATAAATGTAGAGAAAGTAAAGAGAAATGGACACTAAGATTTATATGGTTCGGCAATTGACCTACGTCCACGGATTTAGAGATGAGAGTTTCTACTATAATATATTTGTTTACAATCTCATGATCTCTCATATCTCACTATACAAAGAAGGTCGAAGTTTTTTCCGTTGGAGATGTTATCTTCTTCGAGAGGTTTTCTAAAGAAGAAGATTATCTAATCCAGCCCCTGTTGAAGTTGTTTGGACATTACCTTTTATATGATCATCTTCTTGCAATTGTTGGTAGTTGCATGTCTGACCCTTCGCTGCACATGCCAGCTTGACATGAGGTGGTTGGTCTTTCTTGTGTGCATCAACTTCCCTTATTTTTTTACTTTCTCTCTAATACTTGTATCCTCTCATGTCTCTTATTACCTTTTTCTAATTTGTCTTCTTGTCCTTAGTGGTGGACTGGGCCAACTATGGGCTATAGTATTTTGTCCCTTCAAAGTTATGCTATATTATACGGTCTTATTTTATTTTTAATATATTGTATAAACGTAGTCTTGACTCCATTACTCGACCGTAGACTCGGATTCGTTTGGGTTTGTATGAAGTTGTATAGAAACTCGCACGTCGCGGATAAAACTTAGGATGGAAAAATGCATATAAATTAATCATTTAATGATATCATGTATCATAGAGGTCGAAAATAAACAATTTCATTATATAAGTCTTGATTCAAAGATAAAATAAAAACGGATGACCTATTATCATGAAAGTTTTAATATCTGAATTAAATATATAGAATCAATAAAAAGAAAATTGGCCAAACATAAATACAGCAACAGCAGCAATCTGGATGGAGGGGATGCACTGATAAATGCTGCCAATTAGATGCAAATAATGGCCGTAATTAAGAATATTTAGTTCGAATGTGTACTTGTTCTTACTTCCAGTCAGATAATGATAACTAATCCAATGACTTTCCTTAAACTTAATAAATTGAAGTTTCGTGAGTTATGCTAACTTATATAAAACTGGAAAATTCAAATGGTTGTTAAAGGACCGTTTGGATTGGAAAATGATTTCATCTATCTCATTTTATCTTATCATATCTCAATATTTAAACATCATAAATATAAACATTTTTTAATTTTAACTTTTCAACTTATTCATTTAATCATTATAACTTCATTAAATTTTCAAATAAAACACAAAAAACAATTTAACTTTTTTCAAATCTCAAAATAAAAGTAATATTAAAATTTTATATTTTAATTTTGTAATAACTTTTATCTCTTATTTCTCAAATCTCTATAAAACATCTTAACTCAAGGTATTTCACTAATATTCATAAATTATTTTATTACTATTTACAAATTTTTCATCTCATCTTAACATCCATGAGTCCTATTACAAAACAAAGGTTTGATGTTAACTATCTCCACACACTATATTTATTTTTATTTTTTATATATTTTTTTAATTTTATTCTTCTTAAACTAATTGAGTTTTTCTGCTTATCATTCATACACCACATATTTTATAAGATAAAAAAAAAAAATTATGATGTGAAATATGTGAAAATGATAAATAGATTTTTTCTAAAAAACGATACCGGAAGAAAAATGGAAAATAACTCAAAGTAAATCATTAATAATTCAATTGTAAGAATTTTGCACTTTGTTTTTTTTTTTTTTGTTAAATATAGATCATTATTAAAAATTTATTTATTTTTATGTGAACCTGATATTTATTTACTTTTTTTAAAAAATTAATATATGATATTTGCGCACTCTATAACTATAAATATCAATTCTCTTATAAAAGAGATGAGTACTACCATCACAAATATATCTTATAAAAATAAACATATAAACTAACATGATTTTATATAATACATTACATCTAATTTATAATAAAAAAAAAAATTACAATCTAACATACAACATCAAGCCACATTAGATTATAAGTTCACTTTTATGAAATTTTTTCATTGCTAAATAATTTGTTATAAAAGAAAAATAAAGTCTTGAGTGTATATATATGTGATATTTTTATTTTATTATAGAATATCATGCCAATCAAAATTAATATTATATAAAAAAATTTAATTAATAGCATAAGATGAAGGGATATAAGTACTGCTTCATTCATAATTTGAAAATATTTAATAATTTTCTCCATTTCGCATGCATCCTAGGAAAAATAATAATAATAACCTACCTATTTTCATACTCGAGCACTGCCTCCGTATGCTAACTTAGGTGACAAAGTGATTATTAATCCGACAAGTTTTGGTGCTAAGCGTTATAATATTTTTGTTTATTATAATATATATATTTTTTATTTTAAATAAGAGCCGATAACCACATACATAGTGGCTCCGTCTCAAATTTATTAATAACACCTCACTTATGACAGAGAAAAACTGTGGTAACGTCAATATACTTTTAGGCTTACAGGATAAAGTTCTATAAACTAATCCAAAACCAAGCGTACAAAAAAAAAAAAAAAAAAACCAAAACCAAAACAAATTCTAACAAGGCTAATCTGGGGAAAGGCACCTGTAAGAGGAAAACACAAACAAATAATGTCAACTCAAAATAAAAAGAACTAACCAAAAGAAACTTACTTGAACTGCAAGTAAGGAAGACCAATTTTGTTCATACGAAGAAGACTTTGAAGTTGACCAGTCAAATTCTCACTATTAATAGTCCAGTCCATATT
The DNA here is from genome assembly GCA_003123785.1 of Pterocarya stenoptera. Taxonomy (NCBI): domain Eukaryota; kingdom Viridiplantae; phylum Streptophyta; class Magnoliopsida; order Fagales; family Juglandaceae; genus Pterocarya; species Pterocarya stenoptera. Next base: position 19,727 of record QEOT01007667.1, read on the forward strand.
TAAACCTTCAACTCCCTGTTTGGCTAAAAAATATGCCACGACATTACCCTCATGAAAAACATTAGTTAAACGATACTCCATGCGGTCCAAAAGATCCCGCAACTCGTCCCAGAAACCCTCCAAGTACTAAATATGACAAGTTCCTCTGGTAATCTAATTAACAAGTAATTTAGAATCAGTCTCAATCTCGACTCTACCAAAACCTAATTGACAGCATCTTCGAACCCATTCCAGTAGCTTCTCAATTCGGTAAAATTATTAGACCCCTCATCCAAGAATGCAGAATAAGTTGCATGTAATCTATCACAACTATCACGAATCACCTCCCTAGCACTTGACGGCCCAGTATTTCCTAAACTATTATCATCTGAATTCAGCTTCATCCAACCTTGTGGTGGTCAGATCCACCTATCCATACGAACTTACCTAGTATTGGGAGCTAAAACCGAAATATCCAGTCTCTGTAAGATCATAGCATCATGGGAAGAGAGCCTAGAGACTTTCATGACAAGAGAAATAATCTTGCGAATCCAAATCTTAATCACAAATCAAACCGATTGAACATACTCTACATTCTCCTCAAACTAAACCTTATAGCACGCATTCCAAAACTTCCAAAAGACAATATTTTATATGCTAAGTGTTGAGTGCTACTTATTTACATCGAGTGACGTGACATTATTTTATATGGTGGATTTAATACTCAACCACATGAATTTATAAAATGCATCCGTCGCTACTTAACACCTTAACCATCAAAAGATATATAAAAGAAAATTTTTATATCTTCTCTTTTTTTAATAAAAAGTTTGGATAGTAAGTTGAAATAAAAGTTAAAAAATTTAAATTATTTATTATATTTTATGTGTAAATATAAAAAATTATAATAATTAAAGAAGCTTCTATATCCAAACCGAAGCTAAAATGGGTCTAAACTTGTTTTACTTATTAAGAAAAAAATTATAAATCATATATATTAATACTGCGAAATTTGATTTGTTTGGTTAAAAAAGACAAAATAGAAATAACATTAGAATTTGGCTTTACGGATAAAGTACATGAGAAATTATGTAAAAACATATTATTTAATTAGAAATTAGAAATAAATTATGATAAGTCCACTTAAGTTCAATCACTCACACTCACAAGTACTCACAACCATCAACATCGTCATTACCAAAGGCCGCCAGACACAAACTCAAGTTTCTCACCAGCAGACAAAAGTCCCTCTCTCTCTCTCTCTCTCTCTCTCTCGCAGCGCAGCCATGGCTTCGATCTCAGCTGCAATCTTTCACACTCAAATTCTTTCTCCGAACTCATTGCCTCACGACGCGCATCAGAAGAAGATCTGTCAATCGCAATGCCGCACGTTCCCCCTTCGCCGCTCTGCTATTTGCCGGTATACTCACTTTTCTTTTACCTACATTTGTCATTTTCCAGCTTTACATTCTGTTTGTTTCGCGTGAAAGTGAAGGACGAATGAACGGATGGTTCAAAATAGTCCCGTCTATCGTTTTTCTGTTCCTTATGGCACTTAGTTCTTTTTTGTTATCCTCTGTAGTACTTGGGCTCGCGTGCCGAAGAAATAAATGTTATCAGAGAACTAGTTTTTTAAAACTCGTTTCCAAAAAGTTTCAGGAAGTGAGAAAGAAAACTCACAAATGTTGAAATGTCTATAAGATCTCGAGTTTCGGTATGGTTTCCTTCCCTGCATTTTCTCCGAGACCAAACGGTATTAAAGATTTGTTGGTTCTTTGATTCAATTTTGACTATAAGCATTGGTATTGGATGCATTGGCTGTGGTTCTTTATTGTTATTTTATTGTGCCTCATCCAATCACTCTATCAAAGTATGTAATCGGACCCTAGCTAGGGACGAACTAATGATGCGAGGGTGTGATTCTTGTGCTGTGAAGGGCAAGTCCACAAGGAGTGAAAAGAGAGACATCAAATACCCGCATCTTTGCTTCAGTTACAGGTTCAATATTTGCCTCCTGTTACACTATGTTTGAACACATGCTTATGATTTTGTAGAACATAATCCTTTTTTTATTTTTTTTTCTATTTATCGGCAGGTGTATTACTCGATGAAACAGAGGAAAAATTTCAGCTTGCCAAAGGTGACACATGGTCTGTTCATAAATTTGGTGGTACCTGTGTTGGAAGCTCAGAAAGAATTAAGAATGTAGCGGATATTATTGTTAAGGACAATTCAGAAATGAAGTTGGTGGTTGTCTCTGCAATGTCAAAGGTCACAGATATGATGTATGACCTCATTGAAAAAGCTCAATCAAGAGACGATTCCTTTGTGTCTGCATTGGATGCTGTTTTAGAAAAGCATAGATCAACTGCTTTTGACCTGCTAGATGGGGATGATCTTCATAGTTTCTTGTCACGGTTGCACAATGACATCAGTAACCTTAAAGCGATGCTTCGTGCAATATATATAGGTATCAGACTATTTGCTATCTATCTCTCTTGCTCTATAACTGCACACATGCGCTGTGCCCACACATATCTGTGCTTGCGTTTCCATGTGTGGCTGAAAAAATTTAATTGTGGTGCTGGGCTTGCCGGCCCATAATCGTTTTAGTAATTTACTATATTTTTTTTCTTTGGCTTAAAGATAACAACCATAGTCTGTTTCATGATCTCTATTCTGGCTGTACATGGCATGTTTCTTGATATTCCTAAAGTGCTTTGTTTATTTTTTATTTCTTATCTATCGTCTGGAGGTATTGAAATTGGTGGCTTAAAGAACCACTTGATAACACTCGTTTGCTTGCGACTTTTGCTGCTTGTGATTGATTCCTTTTATATCCTAATCTGATTTCTATTTTTGACCGGTATGCATACTCATACTGAATTCACTGATTTTTCTGTTGATTTTGGGTAAATTAGTGTTTACTCAAATGACATTTACTCACAAGCTTCATGCCTTACAGCCGGTCATGCAACAGAATCTTTTATGGATTTTGTTGTTGGGCATGGAGAGCTATGGTCTGCTCAGATATTGTCGGCTGTTGTTAGAAAGGTCTGGAGATAGTTTGCTCACCATTTGAACAATCTGCTAAATGTCATTTGTTGAACTATCTTCTTTATACCTGTTGTATTTTGTGTTGGCTACTGCAGAAGGGAATGAACAGCAAATGGATGGATACCAGGGAAGTCCTTATTGTAAATCCCAGTGCTTCTGATCAAGTTGATCCTGATTACGTGGAATCTGAGAAAAGACTTGAGAAATGGTATTCCCAAAATCCATCTGAGATTATCATTGCGACTGGTTTCATTGCAAGCACACCGAAAAATATCCCTACAACCTTGAAGAGGGATGGCAGTGACTTCTCTGCAGCTATCATGGGTGCTCTATTTAGGGCTCGCCAAGTCACAATTTGGACAGATGTTGATGGTGTGTACACTGCAGATCCCAGAAAAGGTTTGTACTGGCCCTCATTTGATGCTTGCACACTATATTACCCATCACCTTTAGATTTGAATATATGCTTGAAGACTTTATTAGTTGTAAAAACTAGTTCAAGGGATCTACCTCGATGTGCGCTGGTTGGAAAATATCATTCTAATAATGGGATCATGCCTTTCTGGGATGTTCTGAAGCAATATTTATGTGGGTTTAATTCAATGCTGATCATACTCTCTTTCTGCAGTTAGTGAGGCAGTGATTCTGCAGACGCTGTCTTATCAAGAGGCCTGGGAAATGGTGAGCTTGACCATGCATCTCTCAAAAAATTTTCCATGCACATTTTTAACATAAACTTTAAAAAATGTGCAGTCATATTTCGGAGCGAATGTATTACACCCCCGTACCATAATTCCAGTGATGCAATATAGCATTCCAATTGTAATAAGGAATTTTTTCAACCTCTCTGCTCCTGGAACAAGGATTTGCCACTCTCTAGTCAATGACAAAGAAGAGGGCCAAAGTTTGGAGTCTCTTGTCAAAGGATTTGCAACGATTGACAACTTGGCCCTTGTAAATGTTGAGGGGTGAGCCATGGATTCCAGTGATTGTAAATGTTGCTGCCCATTTCTCTGTATATATGAATTTATTGTATTTACACTTAAGAAAAAGTATTGCATTTGGTTGTTACCCCGATCTGTAACATTCCTTCTATGTTTCTAACTCTTCATTTTTTCTTTTTCCAGAACTGGAATGGCCGGTGTTCCAGGTACAGCAAATGCTATTTTTGGTGCTGTAAAAGATGTGGGAGCTAATGTTATTATGATATCTCAGGTTCCTTAATCTTCACTTTTAAGTTTATGTTTTTATTTTTTATTTTTATGGTACAACATTGATGATGCTCATCAATTTGGTTCGTAGGCTAGTAGCGAGCATTCTGTGTGTTTTGCTGTGCCCGAGAAGGAAGTAAAAGCAGTTGCTGAGGCATTGAATTCTAGATTTTGTCAAGCCTTGGATGCTGGGCGTCTTTCTCAGGTGCCCTTTTTATAACTAAAATAAGTTTTGTTATTGATCAGGAAACAACAAAGGCATATTGAGGTACTTAAGGAGTACGCCTCAAAAACAAGAGATTTAGTGAACTTCTTGACTTAATTACAAGAGATTTAACTTAAAAAACATACTATTTCAATTTACTGGAAGCAACATCATTATCTTAATTATGATATCGTGATTGGCTCTCTCATGCTTGTTGGACTCACTATCATAGGATAATTCTTTCTCAGATGCAAGCCCCTTTTATAATTGAGTCTCAAAGCCATGTTTTTTATGTTTTCTAAATTTCTTTGATAAAATATGCATGCTTATATATTTTTTTTTCTTGTGTTTTTTTCTAATTTTTTGTGTTCCCATTTCTCTTCTTCAATTTCATTGCTCAGATTGCAGTTATTCCAAACTGTAGCATTTTGGCAGCTGTTGGCCAGAAAATGGCAAGTACTCCTGGTGTTAGCGCCAGCCTTTTCAATGCACTGGCAAAGGTTAGGATATTATCTATGTTTGCATTAGTTAACAATCATCTTGATCGACAAGTTTTGTTTTAAAATTTTAATTTGATTATTTTTACCATTTAACTTGAGCCTTATTCGATCTGTGCATGCCCAACAAACTGATTTCCAATAAATTATAGACGTAATGGACACTCCAATGTTCGGATTTTCCCTTTTGTATTGCTTGTTTACTTGCTCTCTCAGTGGCAAGGCATAGTCATTATTTCAATTTTCCTATTTTTCTTGTCATTTTCCATCTATTTCTATAATGTAAAAATGCAGGCATTTATTAATGTTCGTACTATAGCTGATTATTTATATTCTCTTACGACTCTTGCCGTTATCCATCTATTTTCTTAATCCATCTACTTATACAAAAATACATCTACTTTCTTAATGTAAAAAAATGCAGGCAAATATTAATGTTCGTGCTATAGCTCAAGGTTGTTCCGAGTACAATATTACTGTAGTAATCAAACAAGAAGATTGTATAAAGGCCCTAAGAGCTGTCCACTCTAGATTTTATCTTTCAAGAACCACCATAGCAATGGGAGTTATTGGGCCTGGATTGATTGGTCACACATTACTTGAGCAGCTAAGGGATCAGGTGCTTTTTTTGGGTGAAATTTCTTTCATTTTTCCTACGATATTTCACTTATATGTTAGCATGCCTCCTCAATGTCATATTTTGGACATCGAGTTACTTGATTCTTCAGAATTATTCCACCAGAAACATCTGACACCACTATTTAGGGGTCAATTACTGGCATAATAATGCTTTCTCTTTTTTTTATTTATCTCTTGGCTAGTACCTTAAGGTATATGTTGTTGAAATTTCTTAACTGATTTGGATTTTAAAGTTTTAAATATTTATTTATTCAGTTATTTATTTTATTCTTTTAATGCAGGCTGCTGTCCTCAAGGAAGAATTTAATATTGATCTGCGTGTTATGGGAATCACTGGCTCAAGGACAATGCTTTTGAGTGATGTGTAAGTTAAAAGCTTTCAATTAAATTAAACATTCTTATCTTCAAAATCTAGGTATCATTTAAATTTGAAAATTGGAATGGTTGTTAGAACAGAGCATGGCCTGTTTGCTTTTCCAGTTCTTCAAAAATGTCATCCATTTTGAAAAGTTAATCCCAAGCAGCTTATAATATGAAAAATCACACCATTTATTTTCCTTGGCCTTGCCTCTCTTGAAATCCCTTTTCTTTTCACCTACAATCTCATGGCATTTACCCTGATACAAAGACTGAATGAAACAACTTTCAAGTTAAACTAATAATACATTAGTTGTTCAATCGGACATAGTGTATCATGTTGGACGGCCTATATTGGACTAAAGCAATCATGACTTGGTAATTGGCCAGATTCCTTATGTTTGTTCCATTACTCATAGTGATTCAGTAATTTCACATCTTAAGACAATTAATCTTGAATCTTCATCACTATGGTTGTAGGGGTATTGACTTGTCGAGATGGAGAGAACTTCAAATAGAGAATGGACAAGTGACTAATTTGGAAACTTTTGTTCAACATGTGCATGGAAATCACTTGATTCCAAATACTGTTTTGGTAGACTGCACGGCTGACTCTGGTGTTGCAAGCCATTATTATGATTGGTTGCAGAAAGGAATTCACGTAATCACCCCCAACAAAAGGGCAAATTCAGGACCACTTGATCAGGTAATGTTGGTACCTGATGTCAGACTTTCAATATATTTTTTTTTTGATCAGTAAAAAGTAAGTTTCATTAAAATGAATGAGGATAGGCATAGCCCATGTACACAGGGAGTATACAATAGAAAACACCTAAATACATTCTCAAAATACTAAATTAGAGATAAGAACTCATGTACACTATTTCCATTAAGAACGATGGCTGAAAACCATAGGAGTAAAGTGTTTATGAAAAAATTCTGAAGCTCAGCCATTGTGCGCTCCCTATCTTCAAAGCACCATGCATTCCTTTCCATCCAAGTACACCACATGAACACTTTACTAAAAGTCCTTCCACAAAGACTCCCCTTCCACGTGATACCTCCATAGCCATTTCCCCAGTAGTGCTTTATTGAAAGTCCTCAAATTGCGCATACCCAATCCTCCACTTGAAACTGGAGAGCAAACTTTATTCCATTTAATAAGATGGAATTTGGTTTCCTCCCCCAGCCCACCCCACAAGAAAGCCCGAAATAACTTTTCGATCCTATGCGACACCCCCGCAGGCAACGGGAAAAGAGATAGGAAATAGGTTGGGAGATTAGCAAGTGTGCTAGAGATCAGAGTGAGTCGCCCTCCCTTCGATAGATACAGCCGCTTCCACCCAGCCAACCGTTTCTCCACTCTCTCAATAACCCCTTCCTAGATACCTCTAGCTTTGAAAGTAGCCCCCAAAGGAAGGCCCAAATATTTCATAGGCAACGAAGACACTTTACACCCCAACGTATATGCTAAAAGATTGATATGAGGCACCTCCCCTACCGCCACCATCTTGGATTTGCCCCAGTTTACCTTGAGTCCCGTCACAGCCTCGAAGCACAACAAAAGTGCTCTTATAGCTTGAATTTGACCCACCTCCGCTTCACAAAATAGTAGTGTATCATCTGCAAATAAAAGATGTGAGATCATGATAGAACCATAAATACCATTGCCCACCGAGAAACCAGCTAAAAAGCCACCATCTACAACTGCCTTCACCATCCTGTCAAGTGCCTCCATAACAATAACAAAAAGAAATGGAGACAATGGGTCCCCTTGCCGCGAGCCAAGAGAACTATTAAAGAAACCCGCTGGAGTACCATTTACTAGCACTGAGAAACGCACAGTAGTTATGCAAAATCGAATCCATGAAATCCATCTGTCTCCAAAACTGCACCTTCCAAGTAAGTAAAGGAGGAAATCCCAATTCACAAGATCATAGGCTTTCTCCATATCAATCTTGCATAGTATGCCTGATTTGCCTTCCTTCAACCTCTGATCCAAGCACTCATTGGTAATAAGAACTGAATCAAGAATTTGGCTCCCTCGAACGAAGGCATTTTGAGGCTTCGATATGATTTGCTCCATTATCACACTTAACCGATTAGCCAAAACCTTCGAAATAATTTTGTACACCCCACTCACTAGACTTATGGGACGGAAATCATCAACTTCCAACACTCCCTGTTTTTTCTGAATAAGGGCTATGAACGTCGCATTGAAGCACTTCTCAAATTTTTGGAAAGCATGGAATTCAGTAAAAACCTGCATTACATCACTTTTCACAACCTCCCAACAATGTTGAAAAAACCCCATCGAGAAACCATCTGGCCCAGGTGCTTTATCTTTGGCCATGCTGCTAATGACCTTATGCACCTCATCTTCTTCAAAAGGTCTTTCCAAATAGCTCGCACTTCGCGTATCAATGGACTTGAAAGGCAGACCATCGAGCTTCGGCCTCCAACTGGTCGGCTCCCTTAGCAGGTTCTCATAGTAGCTCACAAAATGGTTCTCTAAATCAGAGGGAGAAGAGAGTACTTGATTACCTGTCTTAATAGTCTCAATAGTGTTGTTGCGCCTATGAGAATTGGCCACTCTATGGAAAAATTTTGTACATTTATCTCCTTCTTTTAACCAAAGAGTCCTAGATTTTTGGCGCCACGATGTTTCCTCCATCAACAAAACCCTCTCCAATTCAGCCACCACCACACTCTTCCTCAACGATGCCTCTTCTGAGGCATTTCCCATCAACATCTGTTCCTCCAGGTCTTGAAGCTCCTCCAATAAGGTTGACTTCTGGTTGTCAATACTACCAAAAACTTCCAAGTTCCACCTCTTTAGATCTTGCTTTAAGGCCTTAAGCTTGCGTGCAATGATGAAGCTAGGAGTACTAGAGAAATGATAAGAAGACCACCAGGCACGAACTTTCTCAACAAAGCCATCCACTGCTAACCACATATTTTCAAACTTAAAATACTGACGACCCCTATTAATGCCTCCACAATCTAACAAGATTGGAAAATGATCCGAGCAACACCGCGCCAGCCTCTTCTGATACAACTCCGAATAGTGTTCTTCCCACGAAGGAGAAACAAGAAACCCATCCAGTCTCGACCACCCCCTACTATTAGACCAAGTGAACTCTCCCCCAGCAAGGGGAAGATCCATTAAATCCAAATCAAATATGAACTCAGAAAACTCTTCCATGGCTATTGAGTGGCGAGTATTCCCTGACCGCTCGCTTGGGAAACAAGTGATATCGAAATCCCCGCCCATACACCACGGCACATCCCATAGACAATATATGCCTGCCAACTCCTCCCACAGCCTTCTCCTTTCTGTGTCTAGGTTTGGCCCATAAATGCCTGCATAAGCCCACTCCCAACCATCTTCAACATTTTTAAATAGACAAGCAACTGAAAAAGTCCCAACACACTCCTCCATCTCAACCACCACTCTTTTATCCCACATCAGAATAACACCACCAGACGCTCCTTCTGAAGCTAAGTATGACCAGCCCACATAGGAACAACCCCACAAACTTCGAATAAGTCTTCGATCAACTAAACTTAATTTTGTCTCTTGAAAACACACCACATCCGCTTTCCACATTCGCAACAAGGATTTTATGCGAAGGCGCTTGTTGCTATCGTTAAGCCCTCGCACGTTCCATGAGAGAATCTTAGGTTTCATGGACAATGGTAACACCCCTCCCTTTCGTTCTAACCCTTCCACCACTCCCCTCCTTCACTTCATAGTTTATAGAACATTGAAGTTTTCTAAGTTCCCTATCTCTCTTTGTAGCAGACTTCAATCTGCTCTCTTCAATGGCTATAAGAAGAGCCCTAAATTGCTCTTCAAAACCTGTACAAGACACCCCAACACAGCCTTGCAGCTCCTCCACTTTTTTCAGCACCCAAACCGAAATAAACCTCTCTGAGTTAGGACTAGGAGGTAGTATATGTAACGATTCAACATCTCTTCCATCTGAGCGATCCTCTTCACTTATGACCATCTACAAATTCCCCCCTTCTGGCTCCAGCACAGCTGGGTTCACTATGTTCTTGACAGGTTCTGCTTCTCCACACTCCCGTGCTAGAGTATCACTGTTCAGGCCCACAGCTTCACCAGCCACCATCATGCCTGGCTCCTGTGACAACCCATTGGCTTCAAGTCCTAGGGAAGAAGCCGACGTGAAGGTGCTGCCTATTTCCATCGCACCTTTCTGTGCAAGTTCCGAAGCATTCAAATTGGTGATGATAGGGTTATCACACGTTCTGGGGGCTCCAAGCACTAAAACGGTTGCTGCCGGTGTCATCATCTCCGGCGTCGCAAGGTTCTGTGCATCCTCCATAGCTGACGCCTCCATCGCACCTTTCTGTGCTAGTTCCAAGGCATTCGAACTAGTGATGGCAGAGTTATCACACGTTCTGAGGGCTCCACTCACTAAAACTGTTGCTACCGGCGACGTCATCTCCGTCGTCGCTAAGTTCTGTGCGTCCTCCATAGCTGGCTCCTCCATCGCACCTTTCTGTGCAAGGTCCGGAGCATTCGCATTAGTGATGGTAATGTTTTCGCACGAACTAGGGACCTCAGTCACTGTAACGGCAGTTAATGACGGCATCGAATCCACCGTAGAGTCGTCCTCCCACGGCGATGTTTTCTGAGGCCTCGCCGGGAGCGATGGCTCAGCCCCACCCCCCGATGGACCAGCTTCCTCCAGATGGGAGCGTCGACTTGTCTTCCTCCAGAAGCTACGGCCTGTCTGTTGGGCTTTATTGGGCTGAAGCCCATCTTGGCCCAACACCTTTCCTTTCCCCTTGGGCTGGGCTATAGCTTCCCACCCCTGGCCCAGTCCCGAACCCACCATCCCTTTTAATTCAACGCAGCGTTTTAACCAACCGACCCTATGTATTAATTCTCCCAACTGCGTCTCCATTTCGCATAGCCCCTGCAGTACATTTTCCTCTTTCAACCCAGCACAGTCTCTGCCACCTCCATCCCGCAACTGGCCACCTAATGAACTGACAGGATTTGACTTCAACAGGCCTACTTTCTCTGCATCGTTCACGTCTCGAGGCCTCACCAACTCTCTACTCCCTTGAAGAACTTCGCTGTATGACCGAAAATTTGAATTCTTAGACATCGTCGCTGGAGGTAACAACCGCCTTGAACCACCAACACTGCCAGCTTCCTTCAACACCACCACAAGTTTTCTTCAACCCATTCTGTCCCTGCCCCCTGGAATGAAGATGAAACTCCGACGTCCCCCCCCACCATATTCCACCAATGCCATATATTCTCCCCTGGAGTTTATACATCGCTGAGCAATATACCCCCTATCTCCATCCCGATGGGCAGTATAGAATCCCTTGCCCTCTACCAACAAGCACTCCTCCAGGGCTTTAGAGAACCAACATACTGTCCCCAACCCCAAGTGCAAAGTTTTAACAACTTTCCATCCCTTCTCTGTAATATTCACAAACCTCCCATCCCCTGACACCTCAAACAATTTTAATTCAATATTGATGCGTTTCAAAGACATCCAATATTAGCAGGCTTATAGTTCCAAACTACTATTTGATTCCCCTTGGGATCAAACTGTGATTTAAGTGGGAGGCCATGGCGATAGGTTGCTGTGCTAGTTGTCAATATTGGTCTGAATACCTCTTTCCATTGTTTTCCTTCATTTATATAGAAAATGGTTACAACTGAGCATTGTCTGTTCAGAGTGATTCTAGCGCCTAATTGCGCTGTTTTTACTGTACACGTTATCTCTACTGTACATGTTATCTATTTACTCGTTAAGTCTATTTATTGCCAAGCTATTTATCTGCTATACTATCTAGATATAGAAAGCATCTATGTAACATCCCTCCTCAAATTGATGCTGGTGGATCAAGAAGCATCAATTTGTCAACCAAGAACTGATGCTGGTGCCGAGAAAGAGCTTTAGTGAATATGTTTGCAGTTTGACGTTTAGTGGAAATGTGAGGGAGACTAATCACATGTTTGTCAAAGGATTCACGTATAGAATGACAATCGACTTCGATATGTTTCGTACACTCATGGAAGATAGGATGAGCAACGATCTGAATAGCACTGGTATTATCAGCATGAAGAGGAGTGGGATGTAGTTGAGGAAAACCAAGTTCACCCAATAACCCACGAAGTCATGTGATCTCAAAGCATGCGGAAGATATAGCACGATGCTCAGACTCAGTAGAGGACTTGGAAACTCTGTTTTGCTTCTTACTCTTCCAAGAAATGAGTGCATTGCCTAAGAACATGCACCAGCCAATAACAAAGCGATGAGTATCTGCACATCTAGCCCAATCAGTATCACTATACCACATCAACTATAAGGAAGATTCTTTAGGAAAGAACCCGCATGTAGAGGTGCCCTTCAGATATCGGATAATGCGACGGACAGCAGCTAAATGAAGATGTCGGGGAGCCTGCATAAATTGACTAACTTGCTGTACAACAAAAGAAATGTCAAGACGAGTAATCGTCAAGTAGTTCAAACTCCCAACAAGCTGCCAATACAAGGATGGATCTAATAGAAGCTCCCCTTCTTCCTGACGAAGCTTAAGATTTACCTCCAAGGGAGTAAAAACAGAGTTACCTGATTGGAGACCACCTAATGAAATTACGTCCTACGTGTATTTGTGTTAGTGTAACAATGTACCAATTGGAGTAAGCTGTACCTCAAGGCCAAGAAAGTATCGCAGGGGACCAAGATCTTTCATGTGAAAAGAGGCCTTGAGGTGTTGTTGTAATTGTTTAATTAACTCAGTATCGGAGCCAGTGATCACAATGTCATCGACATATACAAGAAGCAATACGATTCCTGCAGAAGTCTTGCGAAGAAAAAGAGAGGAATCAAACTGACTCTGAGTAAAATGAAAAGCAAGCAGTTTAAAGCTAAATTTGTCAAACCATGCATGCGGAGCCTGTTTCAGTCCATAGAAGGATTAGCGTAGCCGACAAACCTCTGAGAAAGGTGTAACAAACATGCCGGAGGTAGGGACATATAGATTTCTTCCTTCAAATCCCCATTTAGAAAAGCATTCTTCACATTCGTCTATCGGAGAGACCACCCTTGCTACGCAGCAAGTGCCAAGATAGTCCGCATAGTAGTCATTTTGGCAACTGGTGCAAATGTTTCTTCATAATCAATACCATACTCCTGTCAATTCCCAAGAACCATGAGACGGGCCTTATATCTGTCTAGTAAGCCTTCAGCTTGAAACTTGACTGAGTACACCCATTTACAACCAATAGGTTTGACATTAGAGGGACAAATTATAAGGTCCCAAGTGTGATTGTCTTGAAGAGCTTCGATTTCCTCTTGCATGGCCTGCTGCCAACACGCTTGGGTGGATGCCTGGGTATAAGAGTGAGGAACAGAAATAGTGTCGAAAGTGGCAGTAAGCCAGATGTGAGGAAAACCATACTTATCTAGTGGATGTGTAACCTGGGTGGAATGCCGTGGTATAGGAATCGCAGAATCAGATGACAGATCAGTATCTGGAAAGGGCGTTGAAAAAGGGGGAAGACGTCAATGATACACCATACCTAGTTGAAATCGCTTAATAGAAGAAGACATATCATCAAAAGCGGAAAGAAGAGTAATAGGAGGATCATAAATAACCTGAGATTGAAAGAAATATTGATTTTCGAAGAAAATCACATTTCGTGAGATTAGGGATTTATTTGCATGAGCATCATATCAAACAAATCATTTCTGAGTAGGACTATATCTCATAAAGGCACACGTGACTGGCTGTGCAGCAAGCTTATGACACTTAACAGGTGGCAGATGAACAAAACAGGCACACCCAAAGGTATGAAAGGATTGATACTCAGGAGATATGCCAAATAATCAAAAATACAAAGAATCATAATCTAGAGTACGAGTAGGCAAACGATTGATCAAATAGACAGCAGTAAAGAAAGCTTCTACCCAAAACTTAGAAGGTACAGAAGAATCAATCAACAAGGTACGGACGACATCTAAGAGATGACGATTTTTACGCTCAACAACTCCATTTTGTTGAGGAGTATAAAGACAAGAACGCTGGGAAATGATCCCCTTTTGCTGAAGAAAAGTTTGAAAAGAATGAGACATGTACTTCCCCTGATTCGGAGGGTAAAGTTTTGATACAAGTACTAAACTGTGTATCAAAAAGCGCAACAAATTTTTGAAAGATAGAAAACACGTCAGCTTTAGAACGGAGAAAATATATCTATGTGAATCGACTATAATTATCGATAAACGTCACAAAATAACGATACTGACCATGAGAAATAACAGGACTCACACCCCAAACATCAGTATGCACAATCTCAAAACAGTTAGAAGCATGACTACCATGCGTAGGAAAAAGGTAAAGTTTTACTTTTACTAAGACGACAAGTAGCACAATCAAAAGATACAGGAGAAGAAGAAAATGAATCTTTATTGCACAAACAACCATGTTTCATAAGATGAGTCAAGACAACAGAATTAGGATGAACCTAATTTCTTATGCCAGACTTCATTAGTATTGGCAGTAGCCGTATAAGCAAGAGAAACAACATTAGGAATATAAAACTGTAAGAGAAATAAACGTCCTATTTTAGGCCCCTTTGCAATCACCGTCCCCGACACCTGATCCTACACAAGACAACCACCACGATTATCTACCAATTGTCCAACAGAAATCAGATTGGTAGACAATCCAGGAGAGACAAAAATATCGCGAAATGAAGAGCCCAAATTACCAACAGCAGTAATAGGAAGAGTACTGCTATCGGCGATCTGAATATTTTGCGTGCCTCTATACTTACGAACACTATGGAGACCTGTCATATTACTAGTCATATGATTAGAAGTGCCGTAATCAACAATCCAAGAAGTTGAGTTAGTACCCGTACCTTGCAGGCCTAAGGCCGTAAAAGCAGACACAATCATTTGTTGGACCATTGCTGGTGTGAGAACAGATGAATTAGAGCTTACAGTAGGCGGTGCAGAAGAAGACTGTACAACAGCCTAAAAAACTTGGGACTGTCGATTCTGAGGCAGTACTCGACAGTCTTTGATGATATGGCCCTCTTTCTTGCGGTAGTCGGAAACTTTCTTAGGACAGTTGTGAGTGATATGACCAAATTCCTTGCAACTGAAACATTGCAACTTATTCCTCCCTCTCCCTTGTGCTGCATAGGCTACATTCACAGTCTCAGAAAAAACCTTCTCAGAAGTCATACCCATCTTAGTGGATAATCACTGTTCTTCACGCAACAAATCTCCCAAACAAATATTCAAAGAAGGAACCGGATTATGGCTTAATAAACCGGCTCGAATAGGCTCAAATTCAAGTCGAAGCTTCATCAAAAATTGACCGCGTTGACTCTTAGCATGAACCGCTTGAAGAGCCGCGAGGGCCACAGTGGGAACCTTAGCATGAACAATGGCAAAATATTCGCTCTAAATATTAATAAAACTAGAATAAAATTGCTCAATTGTCAAATTACCTTGAGTGTAATTACTAATTTCCAATTCCAATTGGAATTTCGGAGCACTGTGGTCTTGTTGATAAATACGATGTAGATAAGCCCACATAGCTTTAGTCGTAGTGAAACATCGAAAATTGGTGACAAGATGGGGCTCAATCGTTCCCAATAGCCAAAAGATCACCTTAGTATCCTTGACCTCCCATTGAGCATATTCTTTTTCATCAGTGGGAACTCGAACAGAACTATCAATATGATTTGATAATTCTTTCCCTTTCAAGAACATTTTAAATTGAAATTCTCACGTAGGAAAATTCTTTCCAGTAAAACGAACAATAGTATTTTCCGTAGAAATGATGAAAGTTACGTAAAACAAAATTAGCCCAAGCCAATACAATCTAAAAATAACAAAAAGCCCAAAGCAAATTAGGTCCAACTCCAAGTGAAAGAGAGGCCCAAACGCGCAATGCAAATAATATAAGCCCACGGACACAGAAGAATTAGGCCCAAGTAACACAATAAGAAGGCCCAAATATCGGCAAACAAAAATACCTGCCCAGCTCAAAGTATCGGCAAACGAAAATGCCGAGATCACACGGAGACGAAGCACCCATCACCGACGTCAACAGAAGTTGCCGACCACCTTGCAACCACCACAGAACCTGCCGTCTGCCACACAGGGAGCCGCCGTGCCCACAGCAACCCTGCCACCACAAAGTAAGCACTGAAAGAGAGAATAACTGCCCAGAAACAGAGCAACAACTACCACAGAGAGGGTTGAACACTACTCAACCACCATAGAAAACGCCGAACGCCACCGTAGAGGAGCTCAACTGCCACAGAACAGTAAACCCACAACGTGGGTCACCACAGAAAAGACCGGCACACCAAGAGCAAGATGGAACTTGCAAAAACAAAGGAAGAAAAAAAATTCTTCCCGTTGCACACGAAGGATTAAGACCACAAAGAGGAATATCAGAGTAGGGGCTCTGATACCATGTCAATATTGGTCTGAATACCTCTTTCCATTGTTTTCCTTCATTTATATAGAAAAGGGTTACAACCAAGCACTGTCTGTTCAGAGTGATTCCAGCGCCTATTTGCTGCTGGTTTTACTGTACACGTTATCTCTACTGTACACGTTATCTCTACTGTACACGTTATCTATTTACATGTTAAGTCTATTTATAACCAAGCTATTTATCTGCTATACTATCTAGATATAGAAAGCATCTATGTAACACTAGTCTCCCCGGGGATTTAGGTTCCAAGGGTGAGTCCTAAAAGCTCTACCGTGGTGTGGTTCCCCCGTCATCAAAATTAAAAAAAAAAATTGCAAACTATGAGTTGTGTGCATAGGGAATCAGCCATAAATGCTTAGCACATATCCTCATACATGGTAAAGAACCAGTTTCCAATTGATATGAAACCACAAGGTTAAATCCAAGTGACTAATGGGGATTTTTAATACTACAAAAGAGATGATGATAATTACTAGAATCACAAATGTCATCTATTTACTTACAATTTTTCATGTTGGGTATTATTATATCTTTGCTTTCCCATTCCAGTACTTGAAGTTGAGATCTCTTCAACGGCAATCCTATACACATTACTTCTATGAAGCTACTGTTGGAGCGGGTCTTCCAATCATTAGCACTTTACGAGGTCTCCTCGAAACGGGGGACAAAATACTGAAAATAGAAGGCATCTTCAGGTTTTGTTATGCAGAACCCATTTTTCTCCTCTCTTTTTTTTTCCCTTTCAGTGTTTTAGGGGTGGTGATTCAATACAAACAAGATCAAGCATACCCCACCCTTCTTTGGGCCCAAGGAAAAGAAAAGTGAAACCAAAATCTAATGCATTTTCAAAAGACAGTTTTCATCTTTACATGTGTACCATATACTCATCTTTTATTTTTATTGCAGTGGGACTTTGAGTTACATCTTCAACAACTTTATAGATAAACGAGCTTTCAGTGAGGTGGTGGCTAAGGCAAAACAATTCGGTTACACCGAACCAGATCCTAGAGATGATCTATCAGGAACAGATGTTGCTAGAAAGGTATTTACGTGCTGAATTTGTTGTCAGCTGCAATTGAGTGGAATGGAATGATATAAAGTTCTGTCTGCCACTGCTTATTACTAAATTTAAAAAAGGGGGGTATCTCACTACAATCTCTTGAAGCCCATTTGAAAAGAGTTTGATTATTATGTGTTGAGATACCTAAGAAAATTGATTTTTTTTTTTGTTTTTACTTCCATAAAAAATTGACTTTGTTGCAGGTGGAGCCACTTCGAATACATAACAATTCAAAATTAACATGTTTCCTTTTTGCTACAAACTGTTTTACTTGTGTTCTCATCTGTATGCTGCTATTATTTCAATCTGTTTCCATTGGTAAGATCGGCTGGAATGTCACCATTGTAGTGAATATGAAGTTATGGCTGCTGATTGGATAAGCTGGGTTGCTGACTACATATGCTGTTTTTGGCTGCTTGATGATGTTCACTAACAACCCACACAAAACCCTTAAATATCTCATTTCTTTTCATGTTGAAGGTGATAATCCTGGCTCGGGAGTCTGGTTTAAAGCTAGAACTATCGGATATTCCCATTGAAAACCTTGTGCCTGAACCATTAAGAGTAAGAGCTCATTTTGCCGATCATAGAGTTGATTTACTGATAGCATAAGTACACCTTTGATATCGATATATCTATGATTGCTGCAGGATGGTGCTTCACCTGAGGAATTTATGCAACAACTGCCACAATTCGATCAGGATATGACTAACAACCGACAGGATGCTGAGGACGCTGGGGAAGTGAGTATATCTAAGACATTATGTTTGTTTGAACCTATTTGAAATTGTAGTGTAACTTTGCTAATTTAACCAGCCATTTTAAATGATAAATTGACGGCACAATTTATAGCTGTCATTAGCCTCTCAAAATGCGTAATGGTGCCATATATGATGAGGGGTTGGTGAGTATGTATTTTTGTTAGTTTGATGTGGGGAAGTATATGGAAGTATGCCAGGGAGATTTAAATTTACCATGATTAGTTGTGAGAATTTTTCTTCAAGTTTCCAGAGTTCTTTTGGTAGGTTTTATTCCACAATTTGCTATAGTGGCCATAGTCATTTATAGGACATGGGACTCTTTATTTTGATGTGTTTTTTTTTCACCAAATTCTGGTTTGGTATTTTCCCTGTTTCTGAAAAGCTTGTGATGTATGAAGGTCTTGAGATATGTGGGGGTTGTGGATGTGGCTAATAAGAAAGGTGTAGTGGAGCTACGAAGATACAAGAAAGATCATCCCTTTGCAAAACTCTCTGGATCAGATAACATCATCGCTTTCACGACAACAAGATACAAAAACCAGCCTTTGATAGTCCGAGGACCGGGTGCCGGCGCCCAAGTCACTGCTGGTGGAGTATTTAGTGATATATTGAGGCTTGCCTCTTACCTTGGTGCCCCATCATAGTACCATCATTTACAAGCCATGTTCCATCTGTAGCATCTCTGTCCTTCCGGCCTTAATTTATGTATTTTTTTGCCTGTTGGGCTTCTTGTGGTAGTTAGTTTGTATGGTTCTGCTACTATTGTAGGGTCATCTACCAAGCTGCTTTAAGACCAGAGAGGTTGTAACCGTATGATGCATTTTCCCAATTGGAAAGTGTAGTTTCTACTTTCTAAAAAATAGTTTCAGCTGTTTTATCTTATTTTTTATGCTTTTATATATATATATATTTATATATTTTTTTTTCTTCTGACATGTCATGTTAATCGGACGTTTTTTAGTTTTTTAAATGTGAACTTTGTTTTCTGGCACGTGTCTTCCTGTAATTAATCATGACGTGCCAAGTGAGTAATTTCCATTCATTAATTAACAAAATTTAGACAATAGATCATTTGATATATGATTACTCAAAATCCTTATGAAACTATCAGTTTGAAAAATGAAAATCCCAATGACCGCTATTGTAATTTTTCTAATTCAACAAGACTTTGATTTGTATGAAATTAGAATATCCTCTTCTGCCTGTTTCATGAGAGAGAGAGAGAGAGAGAGAGAGAGAGAGAGAAGCATTCTTTTAACATCATGATAGAAGGCAAAGTGAAAATATCCTATCAAGAGCATTTTTTAGCAACTAAATCTTGGTACATGGAACTGCAGTAGGTGTCTCTGATCAATCTTATCGTGACATTACTTGGTGTACTCACTAGAATTTTAGCCTGGAAAGGCTTTTATAACACACCTTAGTGTGCAATGCTTGGTTAAAGGATATCACCTCAAAAAATATTTCAGGATTTCATTTAAATCAACTGTTTCTCTGATCTATTGATCTTGGGGCTAAGGTAAAACTTCGGATCCCTGAAAAACCTAGAAATTAATTCTGCCTTGTCAGCTGAAAGGTCTGTGTTTTCCAGAATGTACTCCTTCGATGCCTTGGCAATTGCTTCAACCGAGCCAATTGCTTGATTAAGCTGAAGAGAAAATTCTGAATATAATTTTTTTTTAACCGCCTCAACGATCACATTATGACCAAATCAAAGCAATGTGAAAGAAATGAGCAGAAAGGTGGGCTTTAGTTTCTAAACCCCGGTGAAAAATCTGGAACCATTAGGTTAGAAAAGGTCTTATATTGAAAACGACTCGATACAAACTTGAGTGCCAGTGCTTATGATAAGCAATTAGTAAGAATGTGTAATTAAAGGATTAAATCTTGCCTACCTCACCCACCTTGCAACAATATAGACTAGTGGTGAAATTGCAAGTACGAGGGTAAAAAATTGACAGGATTGAGCAGGCTCAGGTTCAATATATTGGTGGTTAGTGGGTTAAATTACCGCATTTGCATCATGATTGTCAAGGCCTGGTATGGATGTGACCACTTTCAGAAATAAGTCCATCCGCTGCACAGAATGTTTCCTCTTTGCAAACAATAGAAGTGAATGCACATGTTAGGCGCATCTTGAAAAACAATGATTTCAAACAATATGTTTAATATTCGTACTTAATTTTAAGCGCAAAATTGAAGCAAGAGAATAGTTCTAATAAACTGACCTCAACTTTTAATTTGGTTACAGCATCCTGTCGTTTGCATACTGCAATTTTCATGTTTATTTAGGGGTATTACTTGGAAGAGTCCTTCGAAGTGAACCTCAGAGAATAAGCACTTCTTTTTTTTTTTTTTGGGAAAAACTCTTGAAACTTTAAGAGAATAAGCACTTACCCCCACGGGAGTGAGCTATCTTGACAATCTTCTCAAAGCCCATCTCTAGGTCTTGTACTGGCACAAAGGTTGGCTTACCAAGCTCCATCCCATATCTTTCAGAGCGCCAGACAATCCCAAGTTCTTCAAAATCAGTTACATGCTCGAAAAATAATTAGGATGCAAAGTTTCACATGACTCACTTGAAGTAAGAGCGAGCAAACAAATCATTTTGTTCCTTGGTTGGGAGGATGATAACAACATAGAGATTTGCAAATTGCCCCTTCAGTTTCTGAACTCTGTAGAGAACCGTTTAGATTAAGCATTATGCTAAGTTAGAAGGTAAAAAAGGACAGCAGCCTGGTTACCTGCTGAACATTAGTGAAAGGTATTTGGAATCCAAGTTCGTGAGAAATATGAATGCCACGGAAACGCCTCCACAATTGAAAATAAAGTCCTACCGATAAAACCACCAAATTGAGTGAGAAGCCTATAATACATAGAAGACAAGCAAATCAATTCATATATACCGGGGCAATTGGGACGAAGTTAAGACGGATAGAGTTAGCAGTGAGGAAGGAGGAGATAAAATCGATAAAAGATGGGTGTTGTTCATCTCTCCATGTGGTTCTCATCATACACACTCCACCACCTGCATAAAGAAAACGTGATCACACATTACAACTGCAGAAGGACATGTAAGTGAATGCTGCCTCAATTGTTTAACGCACAGTGATTGGCTTCAAATCCACAGAGCCTCCACTAGTACGTACAACTATAGATGAAATTCACTCTAATGAGACTTTAATGGCGAGGACAATAAGCTTTAGAGATTTACCTAACTCCACCTTGGAGAAGTCAGTGAACAACTAGCATGAGGTGAATATCATGATCTTGAACACGGACGAAATTAAGTAAAAAATAAAAACTGAACACGGAGGAGTTGAAGTTTCTTCAACTCAGCTAAAATTGTAAGATTCAAATTATAGTATAAGATACTATAATCAGGTGATCACTAGGTAATCAGGTGGAAAACGATAATCAAATTTCTGGCAAAAGGTGATTGGTGAGGGATTTTGAGCCATGGAATCTAATGAACCTGGATTCCCGAGAGTCGAGGGAAATGAAACCGAATTCGCCAATTAGAATGGAATGAAGCAAAACGAAAATACAAGCAACAACTGTGAGGGAAGCGGACCTGAATTCATTAGAGTTGAGTGATTTTGAGCCGTCGAATCTTTATAGGTTGCTTCCAAATTCGCCATTGGTGAAGCTGATGAGAAGTTTCAAGAGAGAGAGATGGAGCCGGAGGGTCTGGCAGATTTTGAGTGAAGCGGGAAAATGTGTATGGCTCTCTCTCTTCGGGCTTTGAGTTGGGTTATATTAAGAATTTTTGAGATGAAAGTTAAAATTTAAATAAAATATATTATTTTAATATAATAATTTTTAAAATTTAAAAAAGTTGAAATTGTTTTTTATATTTTATTTAAAAGTTATAATAGTGAGATGAGATAATTTGTAAAAATAAATTAGCTAAGTCTAAATTGAACTAAAATATAATTTTTTAAATCAAATTATGTAATATAAATCTACATTATCTACAATATAAAAATTTTCTTTTGGAAATATATACACTCATTTAAATAGGGGTGGGCAACAGGGCCCACCCCCCTGCCCCACCCATGTCCATCCCGCCTCCTATATATAAAAAATTAAATTTTAAATATTTATATAAATATTTATTAAATAAATATATTATATATAGATATATATAATTTTTTGAAAACTTGAAGTAGATTAATCTTTATATACAATAAATATTTATTGAATTGTCTTAATCTTCTAGGTTAACTTTTATATAAGAGATAAATGTAATACAATAATCATACTTAAGTAACTTGAGACTTAATTATAAAATATAACTTTAATGAGTTTAAATTTTTTTTATATTGATAAATTTTAATTTATAATTTAAACTATATTATAATTTAGATTCAAAAATTTTTTTTAGACCAAAAAATAGTTTTTCAAACCCAACAGGTCTCATGTGGCACGGTGGTTATTTTGATCCCACCCCCTGCACCGGAATGGAGGATGAAGTTGAAAATCCTTACCCTGCATGGTGCAGGGTGGGGTGCAGGAAAGGTTCAACCCCGCTCCGCACCATGCGGATGTTGCCCTTACATTTAAATAAAGTATTTATTATTTATTTAAATATAGTATTTGTATGTATTTGATTCTTTTTTTTTTTAGTTTTTGAAAGATAGGGAATACTTGGTGAAAAAGGGCCGACTGAAAAAGCCCAATGCACGTCAAGCTCAGATAGAAAAGAGAAGATTGAGCACTTCCTAAGGTTAAAATTTGTATCTTTCCATTGGTACCGTGACTGTGAGAGAGCAGGGAAACCTCCTGACGATAATAATAGATTCCAAAATTTCCATGGCAGACTCCTCTAAGCGACTCTCGAAGCGCCTTCTTTTCGACCGTCGTTACGGCTGGATGTAAATCTCTCTGTCCCTTTGTCGCTCTGTCTCTATACAATATTACATAAATGTTTATTTATGTAATTTAGATTATAACATAACATGATGAATTTTCACTTTGCAGAATTGATGAATGGAAAGACCCATCAGAAGAAGCTCTGTCCGGAGGCCGGGGAATGTGAGTTTTTATTCTTTAGTCATATTTTCGTTAATAACAATCCCTTTGTTTACTGTGAAAACCAAGGAAAATGGAAAAGGAAACGGGATATATCTTTAAGCTTTATATAGTTTGATTTCTGAAAGGAAAAAAATCCTCGACTAAGCCTAATAGTTTTATTGGGCTTAGTGAACTGGGGATTTCCATTTCTTCTCACTTTTATGCAATTTCTCAGCAACCAAACGGAGAAGTATATGTTTGTTCATTTTTTTTCTTTCTTCCTTCCTTTTTCTCCATCACTCGAAGGTTTTGCGTAGTGCCTCTGACAAAAGCTTTGACGAGGACGATTTCTCAGTCGGTATGATGATTTTCCTATTATTTTTTTACATTCTTATCCACTTTCCCCAATTTCCTATATTCTTATTTTTATTCATTGTNATGAAAAAAATAACTAGGAATGTTGCCATTATAGCATAAAAGTGTAAGACATATGCATCATATATGATGTTTGTACTGGCATCTGCTTTACCTTAATTAAATTCATCTATAACATATCATCAATGTTTCAGAATCGTAGTTGCTATTTAACTGGGGCCATATCATATTCTAACTGTATAACTCTAATCAAGATGTAGTCGCAATTGTTCAAATCCTGGTAGAGGACTTTCATCACCTTTTCTGGAGCTGCTTGCTGAAGGATAACTTTTGAACGTGTACTAACAAGGTCATAGAACTAACTTTTTTGTTTTTCAGTGTTATACCGTTGCACTTTGTTAGTATTGGTTTTCACTTGTTTTTAAGTTATAAATAACTACCAGTAGCTTATAATATCCCCTCCTCCCTAGCATTCCAGTGATTTTTGCCTTGCTCTCCTTCCCCCCTTTTACCCCTTTCATAGGACGAATAGAATCTCTAATTCCTTCGTTATAAGGAACAAAGCATATGTTACAGCCAAAGGTGGTTAATGCAGTAAGAAGGCATACAATGCATATCATGGATATAAGATCCGATGGTTCTTTGATGCGGCAGAAGAATAAACTTTTCAGTTTACTTATGTTTCCTCCTGTTTTCTCACAGATTAGTCTTGCAGCGAGCTCTGCGGTGAAAGCTCTTGAGAAGACAGAGCAGATATTGCCTCACGTAGTGCAAGATGGTCTAAATGATCATCTTCACAAGTTCATGTCTTGTTTGCAGAATCTGGAACTCAACTCTTTCTTCCTAAAAGGAAATTTGCAATCACATGGAACCGGTTGCTCTTCCCATCCAGATACGGAAAGCAGTGAATCACAAACGGGTTGAAGGAATTAAATTTGGCCATCCCCTTTCACATTAATATCTGTCCTTCCTTACTTTAGGCCTATGTAGATGGACTTTGAGGTTCCTGCAAATGAATTTTACAGCAAATTAGACGACCTCCTCAATGATGATTATGACTGCAATGAATTATTTACTGTTTTGAATCGATCTATGTGCTTGAAATATGAAATATGAAGCTTCTTTAAGAAAATGATTGTCGAAGTATAGAGTAGCATATCTATCTTCTGCTAAATAATGTCTCTAATCTCATTTGGATAGTGAGATGTGATGAGATATAAGATGGATTTAAATGAAAGTTGAAAGTCGAATAAAATATTATTATAATATTATTTTTTAATATTATTATTATTTTGATATTTAAAAAAGTTGAATTGTTTATTATATTTTGTGTGGTAATTTAAAAAAATTATAATGATGAAATGTAATTATGTTTGGATGTTGAGATAAGATGAAAATTTTTAAAAATTTTATGAATAGTGTTAAGATGAAAGTTTAAAATATTATTTTTTAATATTATGATTGTTTTGGGATTTGAAAAAGTTAAGTTAAAATTTGAAAAAGTTGAATTGTTTATTATATTTTATATGGAAATTTGAAAAAGATGTAATGATGAGATGAGATGAAATAGAGGTAAGAAATCTGATCCCTCCTCCCAAATATAATCTAATTGTTTCTGATTCTTTATTCAAACTAGGACTAAAATGGTCTAATGACCTTCAGACGTCAAATATGTAGAATTACTGCTGAGCAGTCTAGTCGCTTTGTGAAACATTTCTGTTCATTGCCGCTTGCGTTTGATGTGCTTGTGTGAAATTCAAATGGCCGGTTCATTTATTGTATAAAAAAAAAAAAAGTGGCCGGTTCATTAATTGTATAAGGGTGGCTGGACCGTAGCCCGGGGGGGATCTCTCTCGTGTTTCGACTTTTGACACTTGCATCAGTTGCATGTGCACAATCGGGTGCTTCTTACCAGGATAAGTTTGCGGCTGCGTTTCATGCATTTATCTCAAGATTCTCAACACCATACGGTTCTTATGACCAGGATATAATGAACGGTCAAACATTTGCTGCTCAATATAAACCCAACTTCAACATCTCCTAAACTTTGGAAATGACATTTTTACAGAGCCATTATTGAGCGTTGAATTTTTCAGTTTTGCCCCATTTTGTATTACGGTTCCCCGTGATGCTAAACGCTGCAAAACCCATGAAAATCCAATGCATTCCACAGTAATTGAAACATTATAAATTGCTCAACAGAAGTCGGAAGTTCTGGTTGCGCACCCTCCAAATCTAAACCAACCAAAAGAGGTAAAAACAAGGAGACATTTCTGATCATGGCACTGCTTCCTCAACTCCCAGTACAAAGAGAGAGCCTTTATACCGCACCCATCTCTCTCCTTGGAATGCGCACCCTCCTCACCCTCAGGCCACCACCACCGCCATGCCTCTTCAGCCTCTATCCTCCTCGTCCTCCTGCTTCTTCTTATAATTCTTCCTCATTCCTCTCCAGCTTCAGACCCGACAAGCGCTTTCACTTCCTCGCTCCGTGCTGTTCTTTGAAACAGACCAAGAAGCAGAGGAGTGGTACTGCTCCCCGCACTGCCCTACAGAGCATCAGGTGGTTCTTTAGCAATACAAATAGCGAAGAGGAAGGCGGTGGCGGTGATAAGCGAGGAAGAGATGACGAGGAGGGTGGGTTGGAATTGGAGGATGACACTGCGTTTAAGGGTACCCTTTTGGCTGGTGTATTGCTGGTGGGATTGGTTGGCGGGTTTGCCACTGCTGGTTATGTCTATAAGGACCAGATCAATGCGTTCTTGAGTCGGTTCTCGACTTTTATCGACGGTAGTTCCGTGAGAAACCTTTACCTTTTTTAGGTTTACTGTTAATTTAGGTTGGATTTTGTTCGTTTCTGTTCGAGTCATAGGTATCGGTTTCTCTGGACCTTGCCAAGATCCTCTTTTGAGGTTTTGTGAGTCTGGTGTGGATTCTGCTGATTGGTTAGAAATTCTTTGCCTTGCTCAGGCTTACGTGAAAATTGGGATGGATTTTGTTGTGTTTCTATACGTATGTATTTTATTAGAATATGGATGTTGTTGTAGGTGGTTTTGTCAAAATTCAAGACCTATTTGAGGACGCTAGTAGTCAAAGCAGTATCTAATCTTGCTGATCATGATAGCTACCTCCTTATTATGTATGGAAGCGCAGTCTATCGAGATTGTTGGCATGCATGAAGTTCAGAATTTCAAAGGATCCATAGCTATGGGGATCGCTTGAATGTGTCCTTCTACATGTGCCTTCATCTGTATCCCCCCCTTCCTCAGATAGGTAGAGTACATAGAAAGAGACGGAAAGAGGATTAAAACTGGGAGTCTGCACACGTAATTGCTTTCCCATGCCAATACATTATGGCTCAAAGGACACCTCCTTCTTCTATAAGAATTTATTTGAAAAGTGAGGTCGTGAGTTGAAGACCATTTGGTGTATGCGCGAATTATCTTAGCAGGAACAAGAAAAAAGAAAAGGAAAAGGAATTTTGTTTTCCCTTGAAAAGTTGCCCTTGGGGGTGCGTTAAGACCGAAACTTATCCTACCGAAAATATATCTGCATGCTTTTAGACTGAATTTTACTTTACCTTGAAGACCCGCTCTCACCTGATTGTATGCTTTTCCTCCAATTTTCTTTAAGTAGTGAGACACTTGATTTCAGACTAGTACTGCTGATGCTTCCCATTACCAACTATATTCACCTGATCACCATGTTCCATGTGTCTAACTTGATAATATTGCATAATGCAATCTAATTTGGAGTTCATGTAGTCATACGATGTGTAAATTGGGTATAATTTTCCATGAATGGTGTTTGTTTTGTTTTATTGTTTCCAACATATCTCAAAATGAAGATGTTTGCTTTATATCGATATAAATAGATCTTCTCTACGAATTGGAGCTACCCTCTTCTGCACATGATGCCATTGAACTCCTAAACTATGTTTTTTCTCAGCATTTTCAGCTACTAGTATCTGGGAAGGAATCTAACTATTTGCTCATCTTTATAAAAGAATGCACTTCTTATTTAAATCTTATGAAGTTCTTTTGCTGAACAGGTTATGGCCCAGCTGGATATGCTTTATTTGTAGCGACTTATGCAGGATTGGAAGTAAGCAATTGAAACTCTTTCTTGAGTGTAATACCCAATGCTGTCACCAGACATAGATTTGATACTATATGGATACAGTGATATGATAGTTCTTGAAAAACAAGGATTTTCTAATTGATGGGCACATATTGTACATATATTCAAAGGATTTGCATTAACACTGTAACAATGTCCAACAATTTCCATTGCCACAAATACACACACACACACACACACACCTGTCATCTTCTAAAACTGACTTTGAATGTTTTATGTTCCTAGATACTTGCGATTCCAGCTATTCCTTTGACCTTGTCCGCTGGTCTTCTTTTTGGCTCTCTCATTGGCACTATCGTTGTTTCTATCAGTGGCACAGTGAGTTAGTTTCTTTTGTAAGTTGCACAAAAAAAAAAAAAAAAAGAAGATAACCATGCAAAATAAATTTCCTAATATCTTGAACTTGTTTCAGGTGGCAGCAAGTGTGGCATTTTTAATTGCTAGATATTTTGCTCGTGACCGCATTCTTAAACTTGTTGAAGGAAATAAAAAATTTCTAGCAATTGACAAAGCAATTGGGGAAAATGGCTTCAGAGTCGTTACCCTCCTTCGTTTGAGCCCTTTACTTCCATTTTCATTGGGGAATTATTTATATGGATTAACATCTGTGAAGTTTGTACCATATGTGTTGGGAAGGTCTGCATCTTTTTGACCCAATTATAATTCTTCTGACTACCTTTTTTTTTTTGGAGGGGGGTGGGGGTTACTCTAAATGTTGTCGCTGGATTTTCTCATGACTGAATTTGAATGCCATGCTAATGGACATATGAATTCCTCAATGATTTCACTTTAGAACCTAGAAATAATTTCTCCTCTAGCTTGAAATCTGCAGAGATCTTATTTTCCCAATTTTTGCTAGCAGTAAAGATTTATAAAATGTCACTATTTATGCATGGGCTAGCTGATTATTGTTTGCTGAATCATGCCTCCAGTTGTCAATTTAGTTGTCACTTCTTTTTCTTTCAAGTAATAATTAGTACATATGGGGTGATGTTTGAGTTTGTCTATTTATTAAACCCTGCCTATTAAATTAGAATGAGCTTTCAGACTTGTGAGATTGTGATTCTGTCATAATGTTGAAAAGAAATCTATTGACTTTAGTTACTTCCTGCTAAAGAGGCATAAATTTCTAAATAATGGAAAACGTGAAATCTTAGAAGATCTGCAGTGGAGAAAAGAGAGAAATAATAATAATATCAAATAAAAAGCTAACATTTTAATGGTATTCAGGAACTTAATGTTAGAAAACATAATGAATTATGATGTTATAAGTTTCATATGAGTTTGTGAAGCCCTTGTCATCTTCTGCTTTCTGATAAAAATTTGAACAATAATTTTTGTGCAGTTGGTTGGGGATGCTTCCAGGAACATGGGCTTATGTGAGTGCTGGTGCACTTGGGCGA
Source organism: Pterocarya stenoptera (assembly GCA_003123785.1). Taxonomy (NCBI): domain Eukaryota; kingdom Viridiplantae; phylum Streptophyta; class Magnoliopsida; order Fagales; family Juglandaceae; genus Pterocarya; species Pterocarya stenoptera. The sequence goes on from QEOT01007667.1 coordinate 48,945, forward strand.
GCCATGATTGTGAGATTTTAGCTGGTTTTTCCTCTTTCCGAAATTCATATATGTATTTATCGTACTTGTAGGAATATTGTGTATGATGTATCCTAATTAAAAATTATAATAATAAGCAAGCACACAATAATGATGCGATGGGGCAAACATCTCTTAGATGATAGATAATTGAATGAAAATTATAGGCTGAAGACTTAATTTTACTCCATAAAGGTTATTTTTTTGTCTCATATACTGTACATCGTACAAATAGAGTTAAAATATATAGATTACGCTACTTAATCTGATCGTCTGCCTTCTCATTTTTTTCCTTTTTTGGGTGATGTTTCAGCAAGAAGAATCTGGTGTGAGTTTACCCGGAAGAAATGGGCAGATATTAACACTTGGGCTGGGAATATTGGTCACAGCACTGGCTGCTGCTTATGTGGCACGGCTTGCCAAGGTAATTCCCCCATCGGATAGTGTTTTCTGTTTCACGAGCACCACGTTTGTGGTTTGGTCCCCAAAAAAAAATTTGTTTGTGGTTCTAGTTCCAATTGCTCATTGCCAACCGGGTTAATATCAGTGAAGAATCTAATCAAGTTTATCAACAAACAAATTGGCAAAGTCCATGCCTTTCTAATTATTTGTGAATTTTTGACCACCCAAGTCTCCATGCTAGTGACCCTTTTCTAACTGCTAATATTCTTGTTTTGATGACCTGTTAATTGAGCAGTCCCAACACCTAATTCTTATTAAACCTATGTTTGGGGTATATCTTCTGCAAAGCCGGCATTCTCCCCTGCATGGCCGGACACACCCTGTACTCTGGCTTTCAGAGCAGTAGGTGGTACATACCTTCTTCATGTTGCCGACCCCGAAAAGTGGGTGTGAGACAAGTTTTGGTTGAATTAATGTGGTGTTATAATTTTCTCTACAACTGTGATGTCTAAATGGGGTGGGAGAAATAAAATGAGTTTCCTTAATAGTGATATTTTGATTCCAAAGCTATTGAATTTCTGTGGTACTTAGAACTCAGTTTTCCACCATGCTGACTCTTTCCATGTTTGTGCTTATAATGCAGGATGCTGTGAAAGACACAGAGTAGACGCAAATATTGCAATTAGACATTAACAACTTAAATTCATCATTCGTATAAATTGTAGTAGGTTAATCAAATTGAACCGGAACCTTCGATTTTTTCAAGTGTATCGCCTATGATATGCTACTTGAAATAAGCAAGTCTAATAATGCTTATTATGTTTCTCCTCCATTTCATTTTTTCCCATTCTCTTTTGCGTTGGATTTAATTTGCACTTATTTCATTTGAAAGATCGAACATTTGTGAGAAAACCGGGTACAGCTTGCCTCAAATTTAAGCTATGCATATGTGATCGTTGCAGATACGATATATAACCCAGCCTGCTGAGAGAGAAAATCTTATAGAGAAGAGAAGTGTTACATTCACAAAAATATCTCATAAAAGTAAATTCACAAATTGACATAGTTTTATATGATACGTTAGATATGCTTTATAATAAAAGTAATTATCATATTAAATAACGTCAGTTTGTGAAATTATTTTTATAAGATCTTTTTATAGTTAAATCATTTCTTTTTAGAAAATTCTCTCTCTCTTAGTGGTAATGCTGAGAGAAAAACAGTTATGGGAATAAGAAATTTAAGGGAATAGGTTACTGAGGAACTCAACTAGAAATGCAAAGTCGCCATCTTGCAAAATCGGATGAAAAGCTTGCCCTGGCTTTGCATGAATGTATAGGAGGAACAGCTAGGTTTATGCAACATGTAGAACCGTGACAAAAAAACCCCTTCAAAGTCTACCGAGAGACCAGCGGTTAGGTTCCTATAGTTCTCCAGGCCTTTTGCTGGTTTTCATACTTTTAAAGTAGGGGTGAAAACTGACCGGTTCACGGTCGGTTTCTTGATTTTTTAATCCTTGTCCATACACAATAAGCAATTAAAAACATATGGGACATAAATTGATACGATGATAAAGTTACAAAAACTGTAAATCATACCTAAAACAAAAAACATTGGCGTGTGGTAGACTCTGTGGAGGTTTATTTTAACATGCGGTGGACTCCTTGAAGGGAACGAAATTGGAGTGAGATTATAAACACCGGGATTGCACCGTTTGCAAGAGGGACATGGAGGCTGGGTCGCTATCGTTGTTGCTATAGAATGGAGAGGATGAAAATTGAAGTCTAAAGATGACGGCTCAAGATAGAGAAGTAGAAAGGGGGGTTGGAGCACGGGTAAACCCTAAGTAGAAATGACGCCTTTAGGTTTTTTTTTTTTTTTTTTTTTAACTACAGAAGCAAAACAACGCCGTTTTCACTTATTTAAGTGAAACGACGTCATTTCAGAACGGTATATATGAAAAAAAATATAAACATATGACGTTGATCGGTTCAATAGTTTTTTCTTGGTTTAAACTGGAACCGACGTTGGTTTTGTTAAATTACTACTGCCAGCCGACTAGTTTCTTGCCGATTCTGGCTTGTTCCGAGCTTCGGTGGCTAGTCTGAGTTGGTCCTGATTAATTTTTCACATTCTTGTGTAGCCCTACTTTAAACAAACATATTTCTTTAATTTTTATTTCAAATATTAATATTTTTTGGGCCAGAGGGGTTGCCGCTCGGGATATAGTAAATTACATTTATTCCACGAGAATTCTTTTGATCTCCATGTACACATAAATAAGGGCACAATCGCACTTTTTTTAAATTTTGTTAGAAGAGACTACAGTCAAATTAAAATAATTTCGTATAATATGTTAACTTTATTTTATATAAAAGTAATTTTACAATTTAATATATTCTATCATTTTATAAATTTAATTTTACGGTATCTCTAACTAAAATATATCTATGTTGGAAACAGACATCTTAAGAATTGAATGATTCTTCTTCTTGTTGTTTTTTTTTAATTTTTTAATAAGCTTAAAAATAGAAAAGGAAGAGTCTGCTAAAAAAGGATCCAAAAGCCCAACCTCCAGGCCCATATTCCTCTTTACAAAAAGCCTTGAACCTCTCCACCCTCTTAGCCGCGAACCACACCCTCTCTCTGCTCGTCATCTCAGTGATCTCTCTAGCACGTACTACAGAACCCCGGTTCTCGATTTGGTGATAGTTCGGAGCTTCCGTGACTCTATGGCCGAGGAAGAGGTTGTAGCAGCTGAGGTGAGCCCCGCTGCACCGTTGGATCACAAGCGCAAGCTCGAGGACTCGGAGCCCCAAGCCCCTGAACCCACCAAGCCGAGCGCCGACCACGTAACCGATCTGAATGCGGACCCTGATGATGATGCACCGGCCGAAGAAGTTGACGTCTCAGACCCCTTAGATGGACCCGAGGTGAAGCGAGCCCGCGTCGATGACAAACCCGACGACTCAGGTATCTTCAAAGGAACTTGTTTTATTTTCAAACTAGGGTTTCTTGTGCCTATATAAATGAGCGTATATGTGTTTGTGTACACACGCACGTATACATTTTTGTGTCCGCCATCCGATGAAAGAATAATAAAAATAGGAAATTGAAGCCTCTGAATATTCAGTTGGATGAAAGTGAAAGAATTCATTCTTTCCTGAAGTTGTGTAAGTTACTTTTCTTGACGAAAAAAGGGGGTCTATAGGTGTTTGTTTTCATGGCCACTGACTCACTGCGTTTAATTTGGTGAGAAATTTTGGTGAAAAACGAAAACCAGATTTGTATTGGAAAAAACGCCTGTTATGTCCATGGACATCTTTTGATGAAAGTTGAGGGTACCTTCTGAGCTCTTCAGAACTAGCTACAGAGGGGGAAAAGGTTGTCCTTTTTTTGGTTTCATGGATATGATTGCGGGGTGAAAGAGTTTGATTCAGAAGGGAATGAAAATTTGTATATAGCATTTTTCTGTCATTGTAGACCGTTCATAGATTTGGTGCCGCACTTGATGATAGCTTGTTGAATTTATTCTGGTTGTGTGCCTCAGATAAATTGAAACGCTTTTATTCTGTATTAGTGAAAGAAAGTGTGTCGTAATGCAACATTCTTGCTTTTTATACACATGCTTCCATGTTTTAATTAGTAATCTGTATTTTTTTTTTCCACTTTTGCTGTTACAGCTAATGAAAATGGGCACCAAGAGAAAGAAGAGAAAGATGATGGGCCCATTGGAGAGAACAATGAACAACTTACTGTGGAGGGTTTCCAGTTAGGAGAGGCTCAAACTCCCACGGAAGAAGTTCCACAGACAGTGACTGACGGCAATGAAGGATCCTCGGTGGAAAATCCTGAGACAGGTGACATTCAACAGCCATCTGTTGAGGATTCTTTGATAGAGACTGCTCAGGAACCAACTAAAGAGGAAAATCAGCAACCCTCTACAGAGTTTTCAACTAAAGAGGAAAATCAGCAACCCTCCACAGAATTTTCTCAGCAAGAAGATGTTTCTCAAACTATGACGCGGAAAATGGAGGTGCCTAACAACAAGGTAGTGACTAATTTCTTTTAGCTCTGTTGTTGTGGCTTAAGTCCCTGAAGATGAGATAGCCTGATGGAGGTTGGCTGGGTGGGAAAAGATAGAGCTGCCATTCATCGACATGTCTTGAAGATGAGATGACCACTTTAGGAAACTGGTTACATCTTACTGTGTGTTGCCAAATCTAAACAAGCAACCAACTGCACAAGGTTGAAAAAGGAGGACTCCCCTATCCTAAGCTGCCCATGCATTTTTGTTTACCCATTTCTAGGAGCTTTATCAAAATTGGGAGTCGTTATTGTATTTCACCTTTTTATAAAGTCGAATGGGTTTCTGACACATATATTTGCATAAATTCTGGTGCAGGTCGGCGTTCTTATTGGCAAGGCTGGGGATACTATTCGCTACTTACAGTACAATTCGGGAGCAAAGATTCAAATCACAAGGGATGCTGATGCTGAGCCTTATTCTGCAACAAGGCCTGTGGAAATAATAGGAAGCTTGGAGAATATAAAGAAGGCCGAGAAGCTTATAAATGCTGTCATTGCAGAGGTTTCATTCTGACTGAACCTAGCTTTACTTTCCGACCGACCGCTACACTGCTTAAGGAAACGTGCATTCCTGACAAATATGAAACTGCTTGTCTGGTTTTGCTTCACTTTGATGTATTTTTCTGCAGGCTGATGCCGGGGGCTCTCCTTCCCTTATAGCCAAGGGTCTCACTACAGCACAGGCTGCTGCAGCTTCTGAACAAATCCAGATACAAGTTCCAAATGAGAAGGTTAATGGTTTCTTGTATTTTGCTGACCAATATGTATCAATGATTTGAACTATGATTTACGTATATAAGCTTTTTTTATCCAGGTTGGTTTAATAATAGGCAAGGGTGGGGAGACCATTAAAGGTCTGCAGACCAGGACAGGAGCACGCATCCAGGTAGTTGATATCTTACCCCTTGCCTTGAGGGTTGTGGATTTTTTTTCTCTTTGTTTAGTTATAATGTTGCATCATGTGTGCTTACTTTCTCTCTTTTCTCCCCTTTAGTTGATACCGCAACACCTTCCAGAAGAAGATGAATCTAAAGAAAGGACTGTACGAGTGACTGGTGACAAGAAGCAAATTGAAATGGCCAGAGAGTTGATAAAAGAAGTCATGAGTCAGGTTCGTTTTCCACCGAATGCTTTTTTCTATGATAAAAAATGTAGCTAAAGTCTTGAATGATTTATTTAGTATATGTTTGCAATGATTTTATCAAAAGCTCGTCATGTTGAAAACTTTGCATGCACCGAGGGAGGAGTATGCTTGTAAATACCTGTTGATCAGTATTACAATCTATCTATTGTAAGACTACTCACAAGACTGTCTAGTGTAGCTAGGATTACTCGACCTTCTATACTGAAGGGTGCCATATGTTAGATCTATGCAGTTTTAGATATAAAATAGGTTAGATGTTAGCCAGAGACGTATGGATTGGATGGAAATCTTTTTTGAGAATAATTCTACACATTAATTTGAGTTCTGTGAATGCTCCGGTTTATTTGTATTATTTTTAAGCAGTTGAAGATGGGTAGAATTGAACGAGTATGCTTAATATGTTAGTGTTATTATTATCTTTTCACAGGGTAGGATTATATTGATATTCCCATTATACTTGTTGATGTCTTGCTTGAGTTAGTGTGGAACTCAAGCCAGTCTTCTGATCCATTCTTCGTTTTTGTCTTTGTTTATTTGTTTGTGTTCAAATGCTTTTTTTCTTGTTTCCTGGACTGGTTGAGCAGCATTTTGGCATCATCTCATCTGGAAAAGCAGCATATAGTCTGGTGATGACATGATTATATATCCAAACAACTGAATTTGTATGCCCGATTATTAAGTTAGAAATGTCTGATTTTTTTTTATATGGGAGTGTGAGAGTGGCCACTGAGTATGTGATATTGATGAATGATCCATTCCAAGGTCACTTAAATGCTGTTAGGAAGATCATATATTCAATCCAAGATGTCGGTTGCCATGATTTATTTATCTTGAAGGTGCCGATTTCGAATTGGTTCGCTTTAAAAATGCAGATTTCGCTATTGTCTTTTCCATGGGGTCAGCATTGCTTTCTTCTTGTGGCAATAGACAACCATTCTTCACTCTCATCCACGAAAGAGAGGTATCAGGCTTTAAATCTCGCGATTGCTGGATTTTAATAGTTGGTAAGATTGCTTTGAGACTTGAAAGTTAAAAGAAAATCATAATGTTGTAAAACTACTTTATATTAACCTTAGTGCTCATTAGTGCCACCCATTTTATGTGATTGAGATGTGTTGGAAGAAAGTGTAATGTTTGGTGAAGCCATAATATTTAGATCCGTGGGGATTACTTCAAAAATTGTGTCCAACTCTATGTATGAAGAATGCCGCCATACATGTCATCTGATGTATATTAAGGTCTAGCATAGAACCTATAGCATGGCTACTTGAGATCTAGGCGAGACTGTTTGATTGCGTTATGCAATCTAGCATATAACATGCTTTGCCACCCTCGATGGTCTAAGTTCTTATGCAATGTTGAAGCATGTAGCATGGGACATATGATTGTTATTTAGTCATTATGCAGGTGTCTAAAACATTTGTATAGATAAACTGGGAATTTAAAGATGCGTTAAATGCAAATGCCTTTCTTTCATGATTAACGTTTTAATGACTGTTCTGTATTAGTTCCATCATTTTAGGTCATTTGAATGACTAGCAGTTCCCCTGAATGAATTGATGCATAGTTATGACGGGTGAGGTGTACCCAAGGTTAACTCCCCAGAGGTGGTTCCAAAGGGCCCTACCTAGGTGTGGTTCCATGCCATTAAAAGATATATATTATTTCCTATACGTATTTATCAGGATATTATGGAAGCGAATCATGAAATGATACTTCTTTTTTTCAATTTTTGTTGTAGAACAACTTGAAGTATGTAACATAAAGAAGTCTTTCATTTGCATCAATTGAAAGCATCATAGGGCACCTAAAACCTGGGAAGTCTAATCGGATATCTTGACTGACCAAGCACTTGAATGCATTTAGGTATAGTACATATGACTTTCTTTTTTGTGAAACCTACTTTCTTTTTTCTTGTAAACTTGACATTCACGTCCCAATGAACCATTGCCATGGTACCGTCCTCAGTCACTCTTCAGATGAAGGTAAATATATTTGCACTTCTATTTTATCATATACATCTGTGCTTGACTACTGGATTTATAACTTCCTCTTAATTACAAATGACTTGAATTGAATAAAAAAGGAGATCGAATGAAGAAAAAGAACGAAATGTTTAAAGAATTTGAAATTTTGAGGTCATTATCATGGGATTTGTTTAGAAGCATGATACTTGGGCTATACCTAATTACGTGGTATAATAAATTTCTTTTTACCTAAAAAAAAAATAGAAGCATGATGGTCCGTTTAGCACCAAGCTGAGTGGTGGCTATTGTTGTATGCACGTTTGCCTGTTTGAAGAAATGGAGCATGGTTTTGCTTTTCTAGGTATGGGGCCAGAACCCTGGTTTGGTGCTTGAAACATGGTCTCAAATTGCTCTAGATGAATTGGTGTTGAAAAATCTGTCGTGTTGTGTTCTTTCATGATTCGTAACTTGATCGTCTACTGTATCTCTTAAAGTTTTTTTTTTTTCTACTATCATCGACATTGTTGTGCTTGTTATTCTTCATGTTTCCATAAACCTAAACTGCTATTATAGTATCATTACAAGTACGATCACTCTCTTCACTTTGTTGTGATCTCAGCTTTGTTTTTTCCTCCTGATTTTGCCAACACTTTTTCCTTATATTTGTTCTTCACATTAGATCAAAATGATGCCCTGTAGCCTCTCAAAAGATTTGAACTGGATATGTGGTTACCAAGCTCCAGTAGCAATTTCTGGTCCTCTCTACATTACTTATGTTTTTAATTTAATTGTGAATGGATCTGCTTCTGATTCTAACTTCTTTTTTCTATGTGCAATTGCTTGGAATAGCCTGTGAGGCCTTCATCTTTCTCTGGTGGTTTTAACCAGCAGGCCTATCGACCCCGTGGATCTGCTGGTCCAACTCAGTGGGGTTCTCGCCCTTCAGCATATGATTATCAGCATCGTGGATCATATCCGCATCATAATTCACATTATCCACCTCCAGCATATGGGAATTATCCTCAACAAATGGGTCCAAGAGGTGGCTATGTTGTCGGTTGGGAGCAAAGGCATCCTAGCATGCGGGGTCCACCCCCACATAATGGCGGTTACGATTACTATGGTGGACAAGGACATTTATCTGATGCCCCAGTCTCTGCCCAACTTTCAACTTCCATTCCTTCACATGCTTCTGGCCCTTCTCCTGCTGCTGCTATGGGTTCAGTTCCGTCCCATGCAAATTATAACTATGGACAGCCACAGGGTCCAGATTATGGACATTCTGGGCATGGATACGATGATCCAAGGTATGAAAATCATGCTCCAACACAGCATCCCTATGGAGGACATGGAAGTTCTCAGCCAGTTTACCCACAGGTAGGCACTCAACTAGGTTATGCTGCACAACAGCAGTATGGTAAACCACAATCGTATGGCGTGCAATCTACTCCCCAGCCGTATGGCCCTCCCAGGGTTGCTCAACCAGGGGACATGCCTTATCAAGGTTCTGCTCCTGCCCAATTATATGGATCAAATGCACCCCCTCAACAGCCTTATCCTTATGCATCCAGCGCTCAGGTGCAGCAAACATATCCTCCATATGGTTCCACACCAGCTGCTGATGGCTATAGTCAGCTGCCTCCGGCATCTGGTCCTGTTTATCCTCAGCAGGGAGTGCAGCAAGGTTATGGTCAGCCTGCTGCACAGCAAGTACCAGGCTATGCACAAGTGGCTCCTGGTGGGGGCTATGGATCATATGCACCCTCGCAACAAGGTTACCCTGAACAGCCAGCTGCTAACAATGTAGCTTATGGTTACCAAGGCCCTCAAGATCCTGCTGCATACAGTGGTGGTCCTTCAGCAGCGTATGGTGGGCAGCCTGGCTATACTCAATCGGCACCGACTCAACCAAGTTATGATCAGTCTATCCCACAATCAGGTGGTTATGGAGTTGTACCGACAAGTGCTCCGGCAGCAGCTGCTTATGGTAAAACTTTGTCACCCCAGCCCGGTTATGCTCAGTATGACTCAACGCAAACATATGGTGCACCTCGCTGATTCATTGAGTTTGGATGCCGCATATTGTATTAGATCGCGAAGTATTAGTTTGTTCATTTAGGCCTTTCTGACTGTTGATGGAACTTCGGGCACTGTTTTTCTGGTGTAATCGTAATATTTGCTTGAACTGTGAACTTAACAAAGAACTGTTAGAATCTCGTGATTTGGCTTTTGCTATGGTATCCAAGAAAATATGGAGTTGCAGCAACTCCAAAGCATTGTTTTTTTTTTTTCTTAATTGTAAAATGTAATGGTCCCTCTACAGGAACCGATGGTTTTGACCGAAGAAATGCACCGTCTTCCCCTGATCATTTTCCAAATAAAAAAAAATAAGAGAGGTCTTCTACCTGTGCAGCCTGCCACCCACTAGGAGGGGAGTCCCAACCCTCGAGCTGGCAGCAGTGTGGTTTGCGTGCCAACCGGTTGGCCGAGGGGAACAATGTCCATTACAAGGCCGTGAATCACACATCACAAGGGATCAAGCCATGATCTACCACACACGGCCACCTAGCACAGATGATTCCCTCCTTGTGGGCGGGCAATACTTCACTCGTGGGAGAGGGGAACTCAATTAAATTTAAAAAAAGAAAAAAAAAATGCTACCCGTAGTATACCCATTGGGGTAATGTCCCATACGCTACCCCTACGACTGAGACATACTTCACCCCACGATGTTCATTCTTCTCAGTAGGTAGCCAAACCTATAGTGAAACATGTGGAGACATTATCCTCAAGAAACCAATCAAAATTATCATTTAGCAAAATGCTTCTCCATCCAAATATTCATATGATATTGTCACGAACAGCTAATTGAATTGCTGTTGCATTTGCAAAATTACGGCAACCTCTTGAGATGCAATGATCAATTAACAAAAGATCATTGCAGACCTAGTTGGTCTAATTTATTGGTAAAAAAATAGTACTTCATCCGCACTGTGTGAAACAATCTCCAACAACTGCAAAATGGAACTGTCCAACTAAAGTCCCAGTATTTAGGATGCAGTTGATGCCTTCAAATATGAAATGAGGTCTGCACGTTCCTGTGGCTTCTTCAGTCCCGGGAATACCATCTTAGTCCCAGGAATGTACTGCACAAGAAACAGCCCCAACTATCAGTAGTGAAACCTAAAAAATACTATCTAAAATCTCATCTTGCAAATTGTCCAAACCAATGAATACCCGAAACTTTATAACATTTGAATGAAATACAAAACATCATTCTCTGTGTGCGCTTGTATAACCATATGGAGCAATTGTTTTTCGTCAAGACTGCAAATATAGACAATGCTACCTGGAAAACTTCATACTACCCCCATCCCACATTGTTTTTCATGATTTCAAGAATCCAACAAAAACGCATCCAATTGACTGATTTCATTGGCTTTTCAAAGTGACCAATAACATCATATGCACATTAGATCATCGCATTTGGTTTACTTACGGAAAAAATAAAAGATCATCGCATTTTGGTCCATGATGCTAGTAACTTTTATTTCATGATTCATACCTTCTTGGGGTTCAGCAAGTAATCATATAACGTCTTTTCCTCCCAATTCACGGCCATGTTCTTGTTTGCAGTAGAGTAAGAGTACCCAGCAGTTGTACCAGACTGCCGTCCAAACAGGCCATTCAGATTGGGCCCTGGAAAATCAAGAAGCGATGACACCAAATCTTAGAAAAAAAAAAGTGCATGAAATCTTAACTTGAAAAACTGGCAGAAACACACTGAAGCATAATATTCCAATTTGATAATGAAACTGCAAAGTCCATCTGCAAGAGATCTTGCGATCATAACAAAATGACAAAAATTGAGTGTGCAGTATACTTTAAACAGTAATCTTTAGTGAAACAAAGAATCCATTTTATCAGAAACACAACATGTAAATGAGCAAATAGATCTTGCAATTATAAGACTATGACCGATCAACGAACCAAAAAGTGAAAGGGCAGTCTAGTGCTTCAGACTTTAAATCCCTATCAACCAAATTTAAGTAAAATTTAAGGTACCTTCTTCAATTACACAAACAACATGGAAAAGGTAAAAAAAAAACATATATATACACGTTTTGAATGTGTGAACAATCATCAAAGACACGAAGCTTATGCCACATGACAGTAAATATGGAAAAGGAATCTATAACCTACACACACACACACACACAAATGCATGAAAACAAAGGAGAGCTATGATGGGCGTCAGTAAAACGTAACTGGATGCCAAAATCTCTTACGTCTGAAAAAACATGGTTTTGTAAAACCAGAAACACATTGATTTCAACTTCCAAGGCGTCTCATATACGATAACTCATATTCCAGGGGGCAAAATAAAAGGGACGGACTTCTAAATGTAGAATCCTTTCATCAGATCATAGATGAATAAAAGAGAAACAATATTTGTATATATATATTTTTTTATAGGTAATCAAAGATAATATATTCATAGAAATAGGCAAAGCCCAGATACACAGGAAGTATACATGATTACTTCTCATAGAAATAGACTATTTATATTCTAGAATCCACTAAACCTAATTTAGCATATTTAAGAATAAATTCTTTTTTAGTTTCTTTTTAAGTTCAGAACTAAGACTTCTCATTTTCACATTTCTTTCCGTCAAGCATATTAGACCTTAAGAATCAGTCGGATCAGAGCACATTCTTTCGCCTAAATCCTCGAAACAAAATACAGGATATTGAAACTAACCCTAAGAAACATCGGATCGAACGGGACACAACTACCGTTGAAGAAATAGAAGATTGTATGAGATAAAAAGCTAATAGAAGGCAATAGTGACCGAATCCATCAGATCCAAACACATCCCAACCAAATCAAACGCAGTTCATATATCTTAATAAAGTCACAGAATATAAAAAATAAACAAGCGGCTGCGCGCGCACACACAGATGAAAGAGTTACCTTGCTTATGGCCAGCGCCTTTCTCGACGGTGTGGCACTGAGCGCACTTGGTCCTGAAGATCTTCTCCCCTACCTTAGGATCGCCTGGCGGAGCTTGATCGAACGACGCCATATCTCAACCGATTAGCTTTTAGCCTTTGTACTCAATTTTCTTTCCGAGGCGTAGAAAGTTGGAGAGAGAATAGGGAGGGAGGGAGGGAGGTGCTTGGCTCAAAGCGTGTGTTCAAGGTGAGACGCCGAAGTTTCTAGGCGGCTACTATGCGGAAGAATATTCGAGAAAAATAAGGGGCGTTGGCGTGCCACGGGCCACTCCTTCTGTCCCCTCCTTTGAATAATAAAAGGCTGACTTCCAAGTTATTAAAATTTAGGCATTTTAAAACGTTTATTAAGCACCACTGTCATGTTTCAGTTTATCCCTACTATGTATTGCTCGTTGTTAGTAGGTACTAGGAAGGTTATCAAGATGGGGCCTTAGACAAGCCCCAAGTCATCAGGGCCGTTTGACAATGGATTATGATCATCAACAATGAGTATTAGTATCAATGTATCATGATCTACAAATTTATATTCATTACATAGCTCCTTCCACGTACAAATAATCTCTTCTTATTTAAAGACTACATTTATGCATGCGAGATTGGACTTTAGGGCTTGCCCAATCTTTTTGAGGTTTTAAACTGCAAGAGAGATTGAGTGACAATGGCCCAAACTATATCGCCATTGGGCATCTATTTTAGAGTTTTTTTTTTTTTTTTTTTCCATTGGCCCAAAGTTGCTTGGTGCAATTAAAAATTAAAGTCCATCTTTGGGGTGGGATAATGCCGAATAGAGTTTACTTGCAATTTGCAATTTGCATCCATCTTTGTTAACCCAAGTTAACAAACCACAAAATGTGACTTTATTGGTTAGAGGTTTGGTTGACAGCTCTTGCTACGGCATGCAAAGTTTTCATCAAATTCCATCGTACAATTTGAATAACAATTGGTGGAAAAAGTCCAAGCTTGGGATTTTTGGGTTTGTCCGCGAGATGAGAATTTTATATTTTGTTTTAAAGTTTAAAATATTATTTTTTAGTTTTGAGATTTTAAAAAGTTAAATTGAGATTTAAAAAAGTTGTATTGAGATTTGAAAAAATTGAATTGTTTATTATATTTTATATTAAGATTTAAAAAATGTGTAATGGTGACATGAGATGAGATGAGAATTTTGTATGAGATGAAATTCCAAACCTATCCTAGTCTTTTGCTTAAGTAGATTAGGTGAGACGAGACCAATTAATGACTTGTAATTTCACCTAAAAGGCATGACCTGTAGGCCCAATTCCAAGCTAGATTGGGGCGGCGAATATAAGTCCAAAATTAATATAATTTGTATTAAGAAAGAAAAATCGAAGTTTTGGTGTAAAGAATCAAAGATTATGGGTTTTGCTTGTCAAAAGTCTCGCTTCCTTCCCCAATTCAATCTGAATCCACCTTATTCTGTGAGCTGCAGCTGCTTTGCTTTCTAGGAAGGAAACTGCCTAGAAGCTACACATATTCTCCTGTTCATGCTATATAATCACATATGATATGCTTCTAGAAATCATGCAATGCATGGAGAGCCTTGACAATCGAAACCTTAAACCTGTCCTGAGTCCTGACCAGACCAGCTCTTGACTCCGTCAAACAGAGAGTTGGTGACTGCTTTATTCTTATTTCTATCGAGTTAACCATGATTAAGCAGCCAAGGTGGGGGGGTTTGAATTTTCACATTATTAATGATTCTTCCGTAAGTTTTGTTTTTCTTTCTCTTTATTACACTCCACGACAGATTCGAATCTCTCAAATTCTTGACCACACTCTAAAACTTAAGATGGAATAGCGATCAACATATAAAATAGACTCCACTTAAGATGTTAAGAGTTCTATCAAAAACTCTAAAGAATCTCTTTCGCTCCACAACCATGATCGTCTAGCATGATGGTTTATGATCCTAGCTCGTTGCAAATCTCGATATGGCTTTCAATCATCTGAACCGCTACCATTTCAATCGCATTGCGGTAGTACTTAATAAGTTGACTCGCGATCCTATATAACTTGTTTAGTTTGGGTTGTTTTATTTTATTAAGGTATGCATCTTGTTTTATGTTTTGTTCTAATCTTTATTTTATTATCTTGTATAGTGCTTAGCCATTTATAGTTGTTTTTTTATGCCTGTGTTTGGATTTTATGATTTATTGTAACCACCAGTTATTCAGTTATAACTACGGTATTCCTACGCTATAAGTGAGGATTATCAATAAAATTGAGATACCGTCTTCTTCCTAACTTTGATTGCACCTTTCTACTACACCCAACATTTTCAACAAGGGTTGCAAGAAAAATAAGGCTATTGAATGGGTATTTGTTACTGCTTAAAAAATGTTAGCTTATGATTCTTATTTCTTAATGGATGAGAAGCTTGCAGATGAACCGTGCCATATGCAAATGGGAAGTGGAAATGGTCTATAAGAACTAATCTTGAAGTTTGGTTCAATTAATAAACAACTTTTACATAAGTGAAGCAGAAGCAAATTGCACAACTTTTTCAGCATTTGCCACAAATTGCACGTACAGGACTGAGATGGGGACAAAACAAAAAGAGTCCCAATATAGATCATTGACATGGACTACCTACTGAGCAACCAAAAATAAATAAAATCCCCAGCTACTCTGAATCTCTGATGCTTGAGCAGAGCAAAATAGACCCTTCATTTTCTCTCTCAAGCACAAAGATTCTCTGCATCTAAAAAAGTTACCCATGAAGCTTTAACTTGAACCAGCCTCCTCTAATAATTGAATAAATAACCTATATGGAAGTAACCTAAAATCTTTAACATAACCCATACTGAATTAATTAAAGAGTTAGTGAAAAGTTACTACAACTATAAGTACATTTTTTTTGTAATTTGTTGAACCTTTTTTTTTCACGAATATTAATATTCTATCTTTGCTAATTACTCATGATTATTTGGTGTCCTATATTTGTTGTGTTCCTCCTAGTCCTAGGAGTCCCAAATAGACTCATACTGTAATCCTTGCCATTCAGACGAGTCATGATCGTTATCATACAATACCATATTATTCTCTTCCAACAAAAGAGCCCCTGCCAACTCCATCCACATCTTCGGGGAATCCAAGGGTGACTCGTTTATGGCCTGAATTTGGCTCGGCGACAGCCCCACCCTAGCTGGCACGGCATTAGACCCTGAGCTTCCCACCTCTATCGTCATCTGTACAGGCCTCCGTAGCCGCAATGCCGCCTTTTGAGCCGCCAACTGCACGTCCTCAGCACTCGAGCTCGCCGGCCGTGGCAAACTATCAACTAGTTCCGGGAAGTTGAGGGGCGTGCCACGTCCTCTTAGGTGCAGCGCAGCAACATCGTAGGCCGCGGCCGCCATTTCCGGTGCCTCGTAGCTTCCCAACCATATTCGGGTTTTCTTACCCGGCGCACGAATTTCAGACACCCATTTCCCCCACTTTCTTTTTCTAACACCTCTGTATGTTGGACTAGCCACATTTTGCTCACTTGGTTCTTCCATTTTTGTTAGAGCTGGAGTCTTTCTAACAGAGAAGAGTGCGATTCGCAATCATGAACAAATATAAGCATATATATACAGAGAGAGACAGAGAGTATGAGATACTGAACGGTGAAATTATTTGAGTGAATGTAAAGAGACATGGACTTATTGTCATGGAAGTGAGCTTCCAAGTAGTTACGTGAGTGGGAAGCTGCTGTCAATGGGAGCTTGCGCACGTTTCTTTGGGTTTTGCAATATTGTGGAATGAAACCACACCATGCCACATGCTGTTAGATTGTTTATATTGATTTGATTCTAGTTATTTTGATTTCCACTGATGATGTCTGATGACGAGATTGAGATTGGTTTCCTATTTCATAACGCGGTTTTGTGTATAGGTGAGAGAGTGAATTGGTCCCACTGGCCTCATCCACTCTTGAATTTCCACGATCTCTTCCTAAACTATGTAGCCGGTAGCAATCGAACTTGAGGTGGAGTTTTTTACTTTGCCCGTCTGCATGTTTTCTGCACATATCGATCCACAGCAAATATATATATATATATATATAGTTGAAAAATCAAAGATTCATCGATATAGAGTAACGACTATATATTGTCCTAGCTAGATTTCAAAAAACGTGAAATGCAATGGAGAAAGGGAAAGGTTTGTCGGGTCTTTTTAAATTGCGACCCATTCAACCGATCCAAAACAGTTTTCGCAAAATCGCCGCCCCATATGTGTTGAGTTGGGGGATTGGTCAAAAGCAAAATGACTCGAAAGAGACCTTTTTCTTCTTGAATTTCGCCATTTTCTTTTAAAATGACTCGAAAGGGGCCAGGCCACGTACGTTCTAGATGATGAATTGGGATTTTATATATCTCTGTATGTATAGCTTTGTAGTTTATACTGGCCTTAAGTGAAAAATCATACGAACTTGTAAGTTTCATCACTAATTCAAAAATCATTGTATTGATCTGTTGATAGGCAGTACGTAGAAAAAGCTGATCCTGATGATCCATCGAAGCGCAGCTAAACTAAACTAATGGTGGTCAAAGAATGGTAGGAAGCACTTGAAAATGTTCTCTCATTTTCCAAGATTTCCACACATTCACACTTAAAAACAATTTGTTTATCTGCTTGGGTTGAAGTGAGGAAATCAGACGGTGATAATAATATCTTTCATAACGTGACTTAAAAGTTTATATATATATATATATATATTAGATCGAGCTTAATAATTAAAGGTCAAACACTTCACTATTTCAGTCAAGGTAGGGTCGAATCGAAACAGCTGGATCAAGCTCATCCTTTAATTAACGGTAGTGTCCTTTCTCACCAATAACCTTGATAAGCAACTTCCTATTTTGATCGCACAGCAGCAAGCAGGCACCGCCCAACACCGTCTAGACAAGTACTCTTTACCCTTTTTACATGTAATTAATGTTAATACTCGTTTAGATTAAGAGATGAAAAAAGTTGAAATAATTTATGAATAATAATAAAATTTATGAATTAAAATTTGTAAATAATAACAAGAAGAGATAAGTTAATCATCTCAATTCAAACCGACTCATTAACCATATTTTTTAAATGTTAATAATTTCTATAAGGACAATGCATTTAATTTCTATAAGATGAGGCATTTTGAAAATAAATAAATTAAGAATACAACGTCCGTCCTTTCTTTTGGATTTTATCAAATTATTCATATATAATTTATGGATGCGGCTATTTTGCTATCCCATTTTGACCGCTGGGCGTACTGCCCAACGTAAATTTTTTTTTTCATATTTTTTAACATATTTAAATACATTTTAAAAATAAAAAAATACATCAATATATTTAAAATTACTTCCTTAATCACTAAGTAAAAAAAAAATTTGTCCAAACAGTACACTTGGACGATACATTTGGGGCAGCAGACTAGCTTTATTCATAATATATATGTTGATAGTATATTCTCGTAAAGGGTGGGGCTACTCTGCCGCCCCACCTTTACCGTCTAGTATTTTTTTTTTCCTTTTAACATATTTAAATATATTTAAAAAATAAAAAATACACCAATACATTTAAAATCACTTTCTTAATCACTAAATAATTTTTTTTTTTTTTAACCGGCGGTCATCTTGGGCTGTCAAAAGTGAGGACAGACTAGTTTTATCCTTCTCGTAAATGTATGTTGATATACTAAATTCATTTTCATAGAGTTTTGTATATATTTTTTACAAGTCCTTTTATCAGATATGGAAAGCCATGTCCAAGGGACGGACGAAATCAAAATGCCAGACCTGGAACGTCTGATCTAAGGGGATTAGTTTCTTGCTTGCAACGTGAGGGAACATTTAAAAAAAAAAATGCACGATGCAATGGCACGATCTATAAGTCTCCGTCAAATAGCCTCTCTCTTGTTTTTGATGCCTGTGAGATTCAAAAGTAGAGATTTACTGATCAAACAAGCCTAGAAATGATGGAAAGCAACGTACATCAATATAGAGAGGAAGAGTTCTTTGTGTTAAAAACCTGTTTTTGCCAATTTGTGAAACTTGTTCTTAGAGCTAGCAGAATTGCTTGTACAGAAGATCCTGTCAACAATCCGATCCAAAGGCCTTTCCCCCTGAAGTGTAGAGCGAAAGTCAACACAGCACCTATCGGCGTCCCAACCAAATAATATGCACCAAGATTCACATAAGCTCCTAAATGTTGCCACCCACTTCCTCTAGCAACCCCTGTTGCATTTTTCCCAGTAAAAAAATGTACTACTTAATGCAACTACATTAGAGAAATGTGAGGAAGTTACCTGAAAGAACAACTTGTAAGCCATCCGTAATTATGGAGAGACTAATAAAAGGCCCCATATCTGCAACATTACCCACAATTTCCTTCTCTTTGCTGAAGGCATAGCCCAAAATATTGCGGCAAAAGAATAGCATCATGCTTACAATCACCATCTCTGCAACTGCAATTACCATTATGGCCTTCACAGCCACTTTAGCTGCCTGTGGATTCCCAGCTCCCAACTCATTTGAAACCCTAGTGCTACAAAATGATTCATTATTTTCAAGACATTCATTGTTCACCATGCATTGAGGAATATGCTTTAGAAACAGGCTATATATAGATCAGCAAACCTTGCTGTGGCTCCAAATGCATATGGCACGTAGTAGTGCAAACAAGTAATTGTAGAGCTGCATATAATATATATATATATATATATATACGCTGAGAAATTAGAACCATTCTGCAGAAAAATATTCTAGGGTAGGTAAATGCAGAAGAAATATACCATATTGAGAGCACTGAAGTCTCCATTCTCGGATTTGGCAGAAGCCCGGAAAGCAAAATAAGAACATCATATGACCACCACTCTAGGCTACATTGATCATAGGCATGATACCGATGTTAATATATTAGAGGCCGAATACAGTAGCGTAACCAATGATGATTAAATGAAGTTAGAACATGTGAAATTACTACTTGTCCCAAAAGTTTAAGCTGATAGGAAGAAATAGATTTTATTATTTATTTTATATTTTAACACTCCCCTCATGTGTGGGCTAGACTCTCTCTCAATGGGTGGCCCAACATGTGAAATATTTAATTAAATGAGATAGAGTATAGAGTCAGAGTTCGAACTCAGGACCTCTGCTCTGATATCATATAAAATTACCACTTGTTCCAAAAATTTAAGCTGACGAGAAGATACAGATTTTATTATTTATTTTGAAAACAGAAAATTACCAAACCATTCCAGCAGAAGGAATAGCAAAGCGAAAGAACTCCCTCATGCCTAAAAAGACATCCTTTGAGAACACGGCACGAGTTTTTTCACAAGCGGAAGAGTACTTCATGTATAACCCAAGCAATAGCACATTGAACCAGGATGATAAACAAATGGCTAATGCAGCTCCAATACTTCCCAGTTTTACTCTAAAAACCAGAGCCCAACAAATAGGTACATGGAAACATAGCGTTGCGAGCGAACTAAAGAGCATTGGAAGGATCATGCTTTGAGTCTGGAAGTAGCGAACAATTGATTGAAGTATCCCGTACGAAAACAGGCCAGGGATGAGCCATAGTGAGTATTTGCGCGCTACAAGTGATATTGAATGATCTTGGCCTGCGAGTATTAGTAGCTTGTCTGTGAACAGCCATAGCAGGGATATTGGGATACAAATCAGAACAAGAGAGATGATGGCCGTGTGAGTATATATTCCAAGCTTTTGATATTGCTCTGCCCCATAAGCTTGCCCACATAAAGTCTCCAATGCACCAGCCATCCCAAACTGCTTAGCAGTCATGAAATCCGGTCATATAATGCTAGAATTATTTCCATATCTCAAATCTAAGATGCTCAAACTGGTTATATAACAACAACAACAATAATGATAATTATTATCATTATTATTATTATTATTATTATTGTGAACGGCGCAATACTCAATTGAGCCGAACTCGTTTGCAGCCTACTATATATAATGGATACCACATGTGTGTGTGTGCATGTGTTGTTGTTGGTGGTTGGCTAATCAGTGCCATGCGTTTCTATCAATTACTACAGAAGATGCATGCATGAAGTACTCCATCTAGAGGGAAAAGAGAGGATAGAATTAGGAATTTACAAGGAGACTGAAGCCGGTTACACTGGTAAAAGAGGTGGCGATAGAGACACCGGAGAGCGAGAGGTCATCAAGGTGTCCAACCATAATAACAGAGACAACCTGTAACAGATACTGCAAGACCGTGACCACAACCATTGGTGCTGCTACGTAGCTCACCATCTTTAGCTCTTTCACAACCGCCCTCCACTTCCCCCACATTTTCCTACCTAAAAGGCTAAATTGACAATCGAGTTCCTTCTGATTACTCGAGAAAAACAGCGTCTAGATCTCAAATTTCTTCCTAAAACGTACGTACTGTGTCAGTTTTGGTCGCGCGCAGCGAGCAGCTGATCGATGCTTTTTCAACAGCTAGCTAGCCAACCAGCTTGTTCCTCCACACCTAGCTGCTCTGCTCACACTACAGGAAGGAAGGAAGGAACAGTTGGCACATGAACGGCATTCAGAACCGATTAGAAAGAAAGGAAGGCTGAAGTTACATGCATCTGAAGGCACGTATGGCTTGTCTGAACGATCAAGAGCGACAAGTTGCGGCCCAAGATCAACAAGTGGTTGGTCTGATCACCGGGTGAAGCATATATATTAGTGATCGAGAGTGTAATAAATGTATGGGGCAAGCATATGTTGCGTGCTGGACCCAATTTATGTCCGAAATGATGTTGGACACAACAAAGATATATATAAATTATAAAGTTGGCGATGAGCAAAAATATTTTTCTATTCATCTCACTAATCTCATCCTACTATATTAATTATAATATTCAAACAATTAATTTGTTATAACTAACCACATATTTTTGTAATTAGCCTGTATCCAAAAGAGATATAATTACTAACACGCACGCATATACAATAAAACATGATGTCATATATGTGAATAATTGCTACGCATGAAATTGACCACCTTAAATCAAACCTTGTTTCAGGGAAAAGTACCCAATTAAAAATTACAACTATTATCAAAACAAGTACTGATTAACCATTTTGATTATAATTTATAGATTACGCTTCCTTCCACTTGACTAGCTAGGGAAAGTTATATATAAATATATATAAATATATAAAATCTTGGTAGAAGTTACTGTTCGGGAGAAATCATTACACATATTACGTGTTCTCACCAAATTTAAAGTTAAAGTCAAGTGATGAGAGAGAGAGCGAGTTGCGAGAAGAGAGAGAGACGAAGAAATGGATGATGAGAGAGAGAGAGTTGCGAGTGATGAGAGAGAGAGAGAGCGGCGAGAGAGAAAGAGTGATGAGAGAGAAAGAGCAAGTGAGACATACGAAAGCAACGAGAATGAGAGATGAATAAAAAAAAAAGAGAAGAAGCCACGTAGTGAGTGCAAAATGTGTACCACTACAGTGACTTCCGTCTAGCATTACTCACATATATATATATATATATATATATGAAAAAGTCTATTTATACTCGAGGGGTAACCCCCGCTTAGACGGGCCTCCACGTGAACAAATGAATTAACGCTGCGCTTCATATGCAAGCTCAACTTGTCACATGCAAGCAGATTCCCTTCCCTTTGTCACGTACACAAAGCAAGCAGCAAAGGATATCTCTTCTGCTTCCCCACCCACGATAAGCTTCATTTCGGCGAGGGTGAATCTGCTTCCAACAAGCCATGAAAACAGGTTCTGCTTCTCAACTTCATCTTTTCATCTTCTTCAATGGGAAACAAATGAGCTAACAGAAACCTGTCCATTCATAAACTCCAATGGGAAAATGTCTCAATCACCAAAGAGAAAAGGAAAACAAAACAGAAAAAAATCCAAAAAATCCAAAATACTGGCATAAATTCGTTATAAATCTGCAATTATTCCTACACTGGATACAGATGAATTAAGTTAATTTAGCAGCCAAAAAAGATGGTATAAAATAAAAAAAAAACTCAATTCTTTCCCTCACAAAAAAAGATACGAATCCCCCTCCCCTTTCCTTGAGATTTCATCTTGTAAACTCGGTAACTCATATATGGAAATTGCCAGAAAAGTTCATGCTCATTGCTCTACAATATTACAGTAAAAACACAGAGGACGTATTTTAAGATTCTGAAGAAGTTGAGAAAACATGAGTGGATCGTCTTTTCCGAGCAACGGCCTCTGTCCTGGATTTCTTGGATCAGTTCGGTACAATCTCCTTGTACTGCTATAAGTGTAGATGGCTGGGTTTGCTTTCCTGGATCAGTTCAATTTTGCTGGATGGCACGGGATTTCATCTCCTTGTACAGGACCACAGGTACACGGGAGCTGGATGTGGTTTCCTAGATTTCATTTCGGCATTTCCCTCTCATTTTGTGTTTTTTCGTTTTTTATTTTATTTTATAATACACATCAGCCGATTCCCCCCGTGTACCCAATCCCTGGTACCTAAGAATTGTGTATATATATATATACACACACATACATGTGTTGCATTCCTTTTCATAAAAATATGAGTCCCACTAAAAAATAAAAAGATTTTTTTTATACTTTTTATGGTGGAGTCCATTTTTTATAAAGGGCCTACGTGTGGCTCATCTATTAGGATTTCTACAAATCATTTCTCGTATTTATATATGCTTGATTCGTGCGGACATCACTATTGCATTGGCCATGCGTTGAAAAAAGTTTTTCTGATTTTGTAAAGAAGAGATTGGGACGGAACCTCCAAACGGGAGAAGAGATTTGGGAGTTACATAAATTCCGAAGCAAAAGCACTTACAAAAACCATAGGGAGTTTTTCTGATATCTTTTTGGTTTAGACGGTTATATTATATATTCCTATTTCGGGTAGATGTAGCGTACTAGAAAGTATATTTCTGTGTTAGAATTGCTTGGATTTTTTATTTTTAAATTGTAGCCTATGAATGCAATCTGAGCTAGCAACATATCTGCCAGAATCAGTTAAGTAATTTTCTCATGATCCTTAGATTCGCAGAATTAATATTGAAAATTCATTTGACATTATATATTATGATATCATATATGTTGTGCTACGTGTGTCAATTATGATGAATAGTACGGAAAAGAAGTGAAAGCAAGAAAAAAACACACAGATTTAACGTGGTTCGGTAGTGTGCCTACATCCATAGAAGCGAGGGTTGAATTTTCACTAACTGTCAAAGTAGGGTTACATCAACAATTCGGAACGCTACGCTCCCCTTACTTCACTCCGCTTCACTCTCGACATCAAACTATTTTCTCTATATATGTGTTCCACACAATATGAGCCACCTACCACAACAATATATATATATATATAGTGCCATATATATATATATATCTATTAATGAGTATCAACTTATTTTCTCCTTCTGATTTACAGTATATGGAGGTTGAGCTCAAGGCCGTATACGCCAATGCACAAAAAACCAGATCCGCAGATGAATGTTGCCCTTTAAAATGGCATGCATGGCATGCAAGAAGAATGTACCCCAGTTTCCACCCATCAAGCAGCAGAGAAGAAGTACTACTGTACCAGAAAACATGATCAGTTCATTGGATCTTACAAACGTACTTATAATAATGTTTTCTTTGATCACATGGTACTTTAATATTAATGTTGTTGTTGCAGGGCAGATTATGACGCATAATGATTCTGATGCCAAAGTATCCAGTTTCTTGAAGCCGCGTACGTAAACGAGTGAGTATCGAAATCTTCAACGACTTAGAGCATTTATATTGACTTGGTCAAGTGAAAAAATTAGTTAAAATTTACATAATTAATGTAAAAAATATCCCATATTAAATTGATCAAATCTAAAATAAAATGGATTTCTGATACAGTAGTTGGCTAAAGATAGAGAACTATAATAAATTCATCAAATATTAAAATATTAATTTTTTACTCCAAACAAACATTAAAATATTATTTTCTCACTCTAAGTAAAAATACTATTTGGTTTGTAATTAAGAAATTTAGATGAGTTTAATCAAATATTTTTTGTTATTAGTATTAAATGAATTTTGAAAATATGATTTTTTTAAATATTAATTTAATTAGAATATAATTATTATTAATATTAAATTGATAGAATTATAAAATGTTATACAAATAAATTAAATAAAAAAATATTAATTTAATAATATTTTATTATTATATAGAGAGTGAATGGCTAATATAATATGGGAATTGAATTTAAATGGAATAGCTAAATGTAAAAAAGTATGATATTTACTAAATTTTGAAAATGCATTTAACCAAACCAATGAAGAAGTTCTAATTAGGCAACGGGTTGGATCTTACTGTTCATCTCAAATCAGGGGACGGTGATCTTGCATGGTGTCCATGTCATAAAGGCCGATGATTCCTACACATGATTCGACTTTCAACCAAACTTATGGGGGACTACATTAATATACTTCTGTGGTTTTACGTGGAGGGGCACGTTTCACTGGTTTGATATCTACGTGTTTAAGAGAGACCATCCTGATCTCTGCAGCAGATGCATTTGGAAGATTAGACCCACCCGTGGATCCATGTATGTTTAACTATGACTCCAACGTCTATGATATTTGCCGTCCTTGGAACTAAACCAAGGCCGACGTTCACCGCACAATCAGATCATCAAAATTACAATCCCGCAAATGAATTAATTATTCGAATAAAATTAGATTTAATTAGCTTTTAATATTGCATGTGATCTTTCGAAAAAGAAAAATCTAACTCGATCGTATCATGTAGTACTCCGTTGTCCTTATTAATTTTAATAAAAAGATATATTAGAATTATTATATTGATCCATTTATAATTGATCAGTCGAATAACATATATATATATATATAAAGTGACTACCAACATATATTATATATATTTATATACTCCATCGAGTAATATTAAAATACTTATACATCAAATATTATTCAAATATGTGAGATTGCATGTGGGCCTGATCTCACAACACATAAATTTCATCCACTAAAAACTCCTATGAATCTATCAAAAAAAAAAAAAACCAACTGATCCTCCTCTGATGTCAAATGGGACCCGCCAGAAAAATCCCTCTTTAGGAATACTTGCACAATGGTACTATATATTCTTCGGCTCCTACGTACTATTCCATTAAACAGTACTACCTACAGAATCCTTATAAATCTTCAAGAAATCTGATGTCGTAGAACGTCCTCTCGATTTGCCGAATTTGAATGGTAGTCATGCTTCATATATATGTAATAAGCAAGCTGATCAACATCTCTATTTTTTTTTTTCTTCTTCTCAAACTTCTGTCACTGAGCAATTTTGGGCAAGTCAGATTGAAATTTCCCTCCTAGTTATTGAGGTTTGAAATAAACCAAAAACACATATGTAAGTGCAATAAATATTACCTAATTAGGGTCCCAAAGAGAATCATTCTGGAAGTCTTCCCATTCATTCTCCCCATCAATGTCATGATCACCAGTGGAGAACGCCATGGATTCTTCCGCAGCCATTTGCATCCACATCTTCGGCGAGTCCAACGGGAACTCGTTAATGGCCTCGATTTGGCTAGGCGAGAGCCTCACCGTGAGCGGCGCCACGTTTGAGCTAGACCCTCCAACCTCATCCGTCCCCGCACGGTCTTTAATCCATAAGGCAGCCTCGTGNCTGTAAGACTAGCTAGCTTTGTATAAAATACTACTACTCTCTTTGACGATACCATATATAATGTATATAAAACATAAATATTTTATTGTTAATATAATTATTCTATTCTCAAATCGATTTGTAGAGTACATTATCCATATAATTACTTAAATGATAAGATTTAATTTGTAAGATTTAAATTTTAAAATTTATTTTTTAAATAAAATTATTTCGTGTAAACAATTTACTATATACACTCCACATTGAGATCGAGAATTTTTCTAATTATCAATATAAAGTTATGATCAGTGATAGACAAAGAAAACTAGTTATATATAGAACAAGATTTATAATTTGTTAAACTGATCAAACACTTGATCATATATTCCTGTCAAGCTGAAAACAAAAAACAAAAAAAACAGTACTGCCTACGAGCGTACTAAGTACTCTAAGGCTCCGCTTAGATATACAGATAAGATTAAATGAAATGAGATGTTTTGAATAGTAATTGAATAAAATATTAATAAAATATATTTTTTAGTATTATTTTTATGTTGAAATTTGAAAAAGTTGAATTGTTTATTATATTTTTATATGGAAATTTGAAAAAGTTGTAATGATTGAGATGAGATGAGATAGTGATTTTGTGTAAACAAACGGGACCTTAAACCCTTTCTGGTTAATTGGCGTCGTCTCCTGCCTAGACGAAAACAATCCACTTTTGTTACGAAAAATTAGAAATTTTTTCTAAATTTCAACTTTAGCCATTTAATTAGAATCCGTTGTAGTATTAATATGTTCATATATAATAATAATATTGCATTGAAGAAGATTATATATACTGATCCATGTACGGATCATTTTTGGCTGCTCTAGGCCTACTATTAGGGCTATGGTACTTTACATATAGCTTAATTACATCTATAGCTAGCACACACTAGATGATGAGTACACCATGCACCTTTACATTAATATAATTTAGTTTCTTAATTGTTTAATAGATTAAGATTTCTTATAATTATCTTACTAAAATATTTTTCACAAGATTGGTAATATTTTTAGCTAAATACAAATTTAAAATGTGTAAGTTTTGTACAAGTTTTTTATAAAAAGTGGATCCTAATAAAAAAAAATTATATATAACTGGTCAACTTTTTATAAAGAAAGGATACGAGATTTGTATATTTGTAATTTGTATAAATTATTACTCTTTCTATAATTAGAAAAAAATATGAATTAATTAATGGGTAGCTCGTCACGAAACTCTTCGTTCACAAGTCAATATTAATATGTTTTGTTTCGCTGGAAACAACTCGACAGCATATCGAAGAAGTCTGCATGCGCATACTATTTTGGTTAAGGGAGGATTTTTTTTTAAAGCTAAATTTGGGAACAGCTGGATCATGCTAGGCTTCAACTATCTGATCGATATATAATTAAAAATTTAAATTAAAAACTTCAACAATATTAATATATATATAAATGCTTATAATCAACACTGCCATCAATATTTAGCTTGAACTTCTTTTGATTTGAGTGCACTCTCTGTATGCACGGATACGATCTCCGCGTTCGCCAGCGCTGCTACCTGCAGTATAATTTTTCATATATTAATGACCACATCATGACACGGATATATATGACAACAGAAATGCTATTACGTTCCCTTAGCCGCAATTTGGATTGAAAATTTATCTCTTTTCATTATTATAATTTTTTTAAATTTTTATATAAAATATAATAAATAATTTAATTTTTTCAAATCTCAAAATAATAATATATTAAAAAATAATATTATAATAATATTTTATTCTAACTCATTTAAAACCATCTCAACCCATCTATAAATCCAAGCGAGATTGGTTATCACTTCTTTTCATGGACTTGATATCACCACGTTGTGGCAGGTGCAACATAACTTATTAAAAAATTAAAAATACAAATATGAAAATGGTATAGGGAATGTTTTATTGTTTCAATCTTCATTTTTTTGTATTTTTTAGAAAACATTTTGTTTTAAATACATATTTTTAAATATTTTTAATAAGTCACGTGGCACTAAATGATGGTTCCACATTAACAAAATAAAGTGAGCAATATAATTAAGGTGGTATAGTAGTAAAACTTGTATCGCAAAGGTATATATTGACAATCCATATTATAATTGTCTTCAAAATTTTTTATTTTTTTTAATAGAAAATCCAGTTTTAATGAGACAAGTTTTCACCATAGATCATTCTCTCTCTCTCTCTTGTAGGTTTAAAACACATTTTCTGTATAATGTTGATGAGGCTTGTAATTATACAGTACTCTGAAATATTCAGAGCATTTTTTCATTTATACATACTTTTCTGTAAACATAATAGATCAGTAGATTGCCCTGAAACTTATGATTAACAAAGAAATTGAGTAACATTTCTGGTGCACTAACCGTGGACCAACACTCCGGCGGGCCAACAGCCTACTACCCTCACGAGGAAAAAGAAAGAAAGAAAGAGAAAGGACACCTAACACCCAGATAAGGTAATCCCATTCTTCAGTGAAGTGTGACTTTTTTAGTGTTCCTAATAATCACATGACGATCTTCGTCTACATGGAATTCAATAATCCAGTCCCCTCATTCACTGAATGAAGAATAAAAACCTTTTGCCCACCGACAAATTGTTCTTTACTAAGTATCAATTAAAGATGTTGATAATACAATATATATATATAAATGATATAAAATTCTATATAAGACATG